>PITA01010320.1:0-72574 GCA_004023965.1 Spilogale gracilis
AAGAATGTGATCATGGGATGCCTGGGGTGGCTCAGTTGGTTAAGCATCTGTCTTTGGCTCATGTCATACCAGGGCCCTGGGATCAAGTCTCTGCTCCCCCTGCTTATGCTCTCTCTCTGACAAATAAATAAATAAAATCTTATTTTAAAAAAAAAGAATGTGATATTTATTGTTTTTAAACTCAGCAAAATATTTTTATCATAGTAGCTGTAATAATTTAACACATGACAAGAACACACCATAAATTACTAGGGAAAGATGATGTAATAAATGGTGTTATATGTGAATGCTATTTGAAAAAAAATTAGAAATGTGCCTTATGTTATTCATCAAAATATACTTGAATTTAATGTAAAGTTAAACATCAATGTAAAATGAAATAATAAGAATAAAATGAAAATCAAGAGAGCAAATCATTGGTTGTTCTAAATAGAAATAAAACCTTGTGTTTTCAGAATATAATATAAGCACAATTTAGGAAGAATATTACTAACAAGTAATAGCATATCATAAATAATGTGCACAATATAACACTAAGAACATAAAAATGAGTATGAATAGATAATTCGTAAGAGAAAATACAAATGCACAAGAAACACACTGATAAATGTTCACCCTCATAAACTTAAAGGGTAAATTTAAACATCAACATACTATCTTTCACTTAGTGAATTAAAGATTTTTACAGACCTGAGTACCGAATGCTAATCTGAGTTCTCTGAATCAGGAACTCTGTGTGAGCTACTAAAATATAAATGGGTATGCATACATCTTGCTGCCGTGAACCACACTGAGGCACCCCCAGAGAGTCTGAGTGGGTGTAACACAGCCCCCTCCCCACCCCAAGCTATGTCTGCCCAGAGGTTTATAACTTGAACAAAGGTACCTTATAGGTTAGTAGAGGTCTGCCTTCCAGAGAGCAATTTGAAAATACATAGTAAGGGTTTTTAAAAGCATTCAGGACTTTTCATGTATCTGGCACATGTTTAAGGAAATAAATCCAAATATGATCATGGGGATCATACTCAAAGATGCTCACTACAATGTTATTTCTCATAGTGAAAAATGTCTAACAGCTGGAACTGATTAATTTATAGTACTCTCATACAGTCGCTCATTGTAAACCATTAAAATGTTTATAAGGACTTTATGGGAGCATTTTAAATGGTTATATTACCATATTAAATGAAGAAAGGAAGATGCAAATCTTAATACACAGAAACAATATCATCAATATAAAAATAATCCATACATGGAAATGAAAAAATAATGGAAGAAACTATCACCAAATGTTAACAGTCTCTGGGGTGGTGTTATTATGAGTATATATGTTTTTTTCTACTTTAGTACATTTTCTAGTTTCTTATGTACTACTATGATAATCCGAAAAAAATATTTACTTTTTGAATTTTTCAACAGCAGCTTTACTGAGATATAATTCATATCTACAAAATTTAACCTTTAAAGTGTACAACTCCATGGTTTTTAGTATATTCACAGGGAAAGACCCATTTTATTCTTTTTTAAGTCCTGTACTGCATTTCGTAAGTACACATTATGAGATAAAATAAACTCACATATGTGCATCTAAATGTATGAGTCCACACACAAATATTTGGAGGACCATCAAACCTAGGGAAGAGGTTGTATTACCTCAGTCAAGGGTAGGTCCCACCAGACCAGGACAACAAACTTACCAGAAACACCCAGGGTGTTTAATTTTATCATGAACTGTTTCACATACTCAAAAAGATATAAAATAATATGACAAATTTGACCCATCATCACATTTAACAAGCATCGGAAACACCAAGGAAGCCTTCTGTGCTCTCTCTCCTTTCCCCGACCAGTGCTACAGCCAGCCTTCCTCCCAGGGAGAATTCTACCCTGATCTGGTACACAGCGTTTCTTGTAGATCACAGTGAGCTCAGACTAGCCTCATGATCCTCAAAACAGGACTCCAGGCTACACTACTCAGTCATTCAGGTTGAAAACTGCTGTCCCTGCATGCGATCCCATTTACTATCTGCAAACTGGAAAAATTCATAGCACGTTACAAAGTGGCTTTGAAACATTACTAACTACTAAGTGAAAGATACTGATGACTTCTTAAAAACCCAGCAACATCTATTACATGACTTTACAAAATTAAGTTGCCGAGGAGGGAGAAAAACAGATTTATAGATAGTTAAAGTAAAGTTTTTGTAATATATAAAATACTTAAGAGTCTCCTTACTACAGGGAAGAAGAAAAGGCTGGATGGGAGCCATTTGCATATTATTTGCCTTTTTTTCTCTTTCAGTTCAAAGCTGTCCTTTATAAATAGAGAAAGCAAACAGAAACTGAGGACAGCCTAGTTGGTTTCAAACATCAAGCGCAATCTGGGTGAGAGTAAGCAGTCATGGTCAGCCGGCAAAGCCAGGGGAGGTAACTGCAGCCAGTGTGCCATCCTTCGAGGAGCGGCGTACTGGCAGGTTCTGTGTAGCTCACCCTGCAGGAAGCCTGCACCATGTGTGTGGCAAGTGGGGCCCGACCCCCCGTGTGAAGTGCCATGCCGGTGCGCTAGTGAAGAAAAGGCCAGCCAGGCCTGGCCAGCATATGCCACATTCATGCGGAGGCGCCCACACCAGACCAGACATGGGGAGGGAGGAAGCTGGGCTTGCTTGGGAAAGGAGGCCCAGCCAAGGACTCAGAGCTGGGGACAGTCTGGGTTTTCCAATGTGGAGGTCAGTTAGACAGAGGGAAGGCAGTAACAGAATGCTTAATTTTCTGCCACCAGACGTTCAGCATTCTCTTTAACAAACATTCAAAGCATGAGGAGCTGTTCATATGACAAATAACAACTCAGTTTATGGTGTGAGTATATTATTAAATCTGTGTTGGAGATGAGCAAAATAAAACACACTTAGCTTAAATAACGTGCCCAAGGCTTTTTACTTACTTTATGACCAAACCTCATAAGGAATTTCCCTGTAACCACTCTCCACAGGTGGATGAAATCGTTTCTTAACATGACAGCGTAAATATGACTGGTGGGCTTATGACCCTTTCTGGCTCTCAACTACTCTCCTGGTAAAGCCTAAACTTCTTTCCAAACTAAGCCCCTGCCTAGGGCTGACTTTCCCTCATTGGCTTGTTTAGAGCCACAAAGAGCTACAGGCATTTTAGCCCCTCATTACTTTAGGATGTTCCAGTCCCTCTGCCATGAGGACTCCTCCAGACCTGGTTAAACGCCACTTCTCGAGGGAATTCTAACAATTAAGAAAACTAAAATTTAGAGTGCTTTCCATGTATAAAACACAGTGCTAAGTTCTTTAAGTAGGGCCTCTCACCTAAAATTCCATAAATCAAGTTTTTAATAAAATTCAATTAAGCAAATTTCAATTAAACCATCTATAAACAGGTGGTGGCTGTCGTAATTCACACGATTGACCCTTAACGAATTAAAGTACAAAATACTACAAGCTTAGTTGGTATAAAAAGTAATCCAGTGAATATACAATACAAGGAAACCAATTTCAAGGCTGTAACAGTTAGGGATCAGTTAAGATCGTAGATCTTAAGGAAAACCATGCCAAGGCTTTCCCCTATAAAGTGCCTCCCAGAAGCACTCACATCCTGGGCCTTGGACCAGTGCAGGGAGGATGGTTTCCTAAAAGTGCATGAGTTACTTTGGTAGCTGAACCAATGAAAGTTTAAAACAAACCAAAACAAAACTAGGACATTCAGTAGATTCAGAGGGTGCGACCAGGGATTGTAAATAATTCCTGAGTAATGTTTAAAAGAGACATAAACAGTTCCCTCGATAGTATTCACAATGCCTGCATTATGTAAGCTGACTATAACATTTAAGGTCTTGGAAAAATGAAAACAACTTAATTGGCAGACTGTCCCGGCCTAAATTCCTAAAATGATATGGTTAGAAACTGATTTTTAAAAAATCAAATGCTATAAATATTAGTTCCCCACCCCACCTCCTACCTGTTTAAAAAACAAAAACAAACAAAGGAAAACCCCATACTATACTACTCAGTGTTGGCAAGGATATGGTGAGAGGGGCACTTTGTCCCAGTTGGGAACACACATTTGTAAAGCTTTCTGGGAAATCACTTGATGATATATGTAGCCAAAGCATTACAGTTTATATCCTTTTACTCAGTAATTTAATTTCCAAGAATATATCTTAATGAAAGTTTTAGGTTCACAGCAGCATTACTTATAACAGTGAAAAACGAGAAGCAACCCAAGTACCCCACACAACACTGGTTGGTTGAATTCATCATAGTTTATGAAACGGTATGAATTATGTTGAAAAAGATATTTAATCACATAGGAAAATCTATGTAACATTAAAAAACAAAGTGTCAAACTGTATGTTCAATGTGATATTAATTGTGTATGGAAAAAGAATGCTAACAAGAAATAAAACAAATAGTTAATGCAGATTTTTTTTTCTAGCAGCCACTTAAAATTTCTTCTTTCAACTATCTGTATTTCCAAAGTTTCCAATTACCAAAGCTGGTTACTTACTCTATGGCCAAAACTTAAGAGGAACCTCCCTATATCTACTCTACACCAGGCAGCTGAAGTAGTTTTTTATCATAACAAGGCAAATCTGAGTGGTCCTGAGCATAAGACCCTTTATGGCTTACTTTTTATCATAGAAAATGTTTTATAAAATAAAATAACATGCTTTAACTTCTGTCTGTTTTTTCCCATAATTCCCTAGTAGGAATTGCTATGGAGGGCCACAAGAGTTTTATCCCTGGTAAAATAAGCAAAGGTCCTCAGAAACAGCATACTGAGGCCTATGGTTACATAACTTCAGAACACACACCTCAAACTTTAGACCTTTAAAGTTCTCTTTTAAAGTAAAAATTGATAAGCATTTCTCCTTGCTAAGAATTCTTTTTACCGCCACCTAGTGGCTAACAGTCTAAACAGAAAACCATTAAAGATTCTGTGGGCACCTGGTCCTTGGACAAAACTTCATTCCTACGTCATATGATGACTGATTATTTTGCAAATGCTCACAGAGCAATATTGGAAATCCTCTATTTCAATCCTCTCATTTTACTAATGAACTGATGAAGTACTGGGTTTCTGGATACAGAAATCAATATCCATAAAAAGATGTGAATGGAAACATACAGGTTCTGACTTGAAGGGCAGAGAGAAAGGTGCAAATACACCCCTCTCCCCCCGGCTTGTGATCTCAAATCCCGGAGGGCGGAAGGTACAGGAACAAACACAGCACTGTACAAAACACCAGAAGCCCAATTTTGATTCATGCGGGAGTTTTAAGAACGGCTAGTATTTGAAAAGCCATTTAAAACTGCTTGTATCATGAAGGTGAAGTTTCATAAGGAGAGAAGTCGTAAATAAATCAGAGGAAAATCCATTGTCCTTGTTTCAGGTACTCTCCTCTGTCCTCACCGCACTGTATCTGCTCCACCCCGTCGCAGGCAGCACACCCTCGGGCGGGCTAGGAAAGCTGGAGCAGTGGGACCGCGGTGTGGCACGGGCTGGGCTGTGGAAGAAGGACTGTGGTTTCTGCTCAGGCTAGGAGAGCCAAACTGCGGTCAACATGAGACAGAGCACACATTTCATGCTTCTCCAAACAACTTCTTCATCTGATCATTAAGTCTTTTAGAATTTCCATCACTTTAGTCTCTACTGCATCTAGCTCTTTATACATAATATAAACAAGAACTGTAAACAAGGATCCCTTATTCATTCAACAAACACATTGAATGTGATCTATATTCAAGCCATGCTATTAAGAGATTGGGATAAGAAGCCCCTACAGCCCAAGGAAGGGAGATCGAGATGGAAACAGCCATAATATAAGACAGAATGCAGTGACTGCTACAATGAGGGGTAAGAAAATCACTGTGGGAACAGAGGAAATAATGATTAATTCCAACTGTAGGGTTTCAGAATGCTCCCAGAGATGATGACTTCTGAGCTAATTCTGACAGCTGGGTTCAGACAGAAAGAGAGAGGGGAAGGAGGCAGGGAAAGAAAGAAAGAGAGACTGTGTGATGGGATACACAGAGAAAACCACTAGGGAAGCAGCAGAGAGAAGCGGAGGTAAAGGGGCCATGGTAGGCAGGGCAGAGACACCTGCGGGGGGAAATGCTCCTGTGACTCCTCTTGCTCTCAGTCCCACTCCCCACCCCCACCCTGCAGGGCTTCAGCCCACCCGGTCAAACTTTTTTCTCCTGGTCTTTCTCTTTGATCTCTGCAATTTGGCGGCATCAGACTCCCTGCTGGTCACCACATTCCCACCTCCACACCATTATTTTCTCCTAAGAAAACCCACAACATCCACACATTTCTAGCTGCCAAAATTACACGTCTTTCAAATCCTCTTTCTCCAAGACTCGTGATCCAGTTCCTGACTGGCTGAGATCAGATTCTCCCGAAATCTCCATGGCATCCTATCTGTAGTTCTCGGACACTGCCTACCAAGTTCTGCCTCTCCCTGTAGTTATCCTTTTCCTCTTCTACTCATTAGCCCGCAGGCTCCCAAAAGAAGGGGCAGTCTTACCATCTTATACTCCCTAGAGCAACTGTTAACTAGCCCTCTGCTTTGCATACACTAGGCATTCAATAAACACTAGCCAAGTAAAAAGAAATAGAACAGATTGCTCATTTATAGTTATAATGAACAATATAATTACTGCAGGATCCCTGTGACCTTGTTACAGTATAAAATGATAAATTTTTCTTTTCACGATTTGCTTTCCTAAGTTTCAGCCCACAAAATACCCACAGAATAGTGGAAAAAACATGACATTGCTTATGTGCTTTTACTTCAAAGGGATTTACTTAATTTGGTAACACTGACTGGACCGTGGCACACCAGTGTGAATGTAGTTTCACTGAATAATATGCTGCTTTGGGGCTACTAAGCTTGTGACGATCTAAGAGTATCAGAGTATGAGTGTCTCCCCAGAAGGGACAGGAGAAGCAGCAGCAAGAACCATCTTTTGCTGAAAGGGGCACTGGAAATCACAAATCTGTCTTGACTATCCTTGAATAAAAATTGCAATGCATAGCTATACATTAAAAATTTTTTTTTCTGCAAACCTGAATGGCAAAACAAAGCTTTTGCTAATTCAATCCAATTTATTCAACTACTTTTAACCAAAAAATGTAATCCTCAAGGTATAGCACATGTTTAGTCTTCTCTTCTCTCAAGCTTTTACAAAAGCATCCGGTCTATTCAGTTACTAGCCAACAGAACTGATGCCATTTGAATACTTGGCAGGTTCATTTACCATATAAAATACCTGTTGCCAAATACTGAATTAGTCCCTTCTTGTTTTACATTCCCATGGCAATGTATAGAAACATCTAGTAAAACATTTATGTTGTTATCCCATTTGTTACACTTAATGTTAAAATTTCCAATTAATTAAATCCCTATAAGTGATTTATATTTTCCTAGATCGGATACCATAGTGAAAACTGGCTAATTTTCTTAACACGATCTTAAATCATCATTTCCCTTGACAACAAACACCACTGAGAATCTAGACCAATATAGGAGCACCGCCTAAATACATCACTTCACTGAAAAACAAGAGAAGTTGCCCTCTATAAAGTAAAATGGACTAGCAGTGCTCTGCATGCACGACCGGACAAAACAACAACGAAGATAAATGTTACAAAACTTCAAGACATATATTAAAGTCCTGCCTAAATGAAGAGAAATACTATGGCCTCACGAAGAAAAATTCAATGTCATAAGGATGTAAATTCTCTGCCACAGAGGCTCAATGTAGTACCATTAAAATCCTAAATAGGTGTTTTCGGTGGAACTTCAGAAGCTTTTATGGTGGAACTTCGGAAGCTTTTCTAAAACAAGCACAGCATATGTTAAGGAAAAGAATAAAGTTATAGAAATAAACACACAGGGGCGCCTGGGTGGCTCAGTTGTTAGGTGCCTGCCTTCAGCTCAGGTTATGATCCTGGAGACCTGGGATCAAGCCCCACGACGGGCTCCCTGCTCAGCGGGAAGCCTGCTTCTCCCTCTCTCACTCCCCCTGCATGTGTTCCCTCTCTGGCTGTGTTTCTGTCAAATAAATAAATTAAAACTTAAAAAAAAAAAAAAAAAGAATGATTCCACTTCCCTGAAGTTCAAAAGCAGCACACTAAACAAGGTGCTGGTCAGAGATACATACACAAGGGGCAGAACTACAAATTCTGCAAATTACTTCTGCATGACAGTTCTAATTTCAAGTTTTCTGAGGAAGAAAGCAATTATACTCTGGCCTCTTCCCTGATTTGCAATCATATTTGAACTTTTAAACCTCACAATGTGTGGTTTATGAAAATGGCAAAGTAATCAATGACTAATTATTGAATACTGCATCCCAATTTCTTAAACCATGCTTCCCCATGTAATAGGGAAGGGTGTTTCTCAACACCGTTTTATATGGTTAGTTTTCCTTCTGCAGAAAATTCCTCACTGAACTAAACTTTGTCCACCTTGGCTTGAGTAGATACTGACTCTAAAAAATTAGAAATCATTTAGCAGTTTCAATATCGAATTGAAAGAAAAGGAACTGTGGTGATTACATATTAGATTGAACCTCCCACGCCCAAATAAGACTAATAAGTGACACTGTTGGAGACAAACTGTCAGGTTCCAGATTGGGAGTTGGCATTATTTAGGTTAATTTATTTAGACTTTGTTTTGTGTGGAAGGAAACAATGTGTAAGTTCTAAGCTTATCCTGTTTTCATCCCTTTAAAAGTGTGTTTATTACTCCTTTGCTAAAGTATGCATAATCACAAATATTTGCAACAAAAATTAGGGTTTTTTTTTCTTAAAATGATTTTAGATTAAATATGTCTGATTTTTAGAAGGAGCATACTAGAAATAAAACCGTATCTTTGATGGAGGGCTCATTCATTCCTGACACTACGGCTGTGGATTGTTCCGGCACTTGGCAGTGTGCCATTTACACGTGCCTGTTACATTCTGAAATACTGCTAAATTCTCAATGTATAGAAAATAATATACCAGTGAAACTTAGAAAATGTTTTTAATTTACAGAATTCTAAATAACTTCAAGCAATGTGTATCTTAGTTCTTTTACAGTTTCATGAAGAGCAACAGGTATGCATTATATCACAACATGAGAACAGTCTTCCTTATAATTTTAGATATTAAGGATTTCAAATTTTAGAAGTTATCTGTGAAATTACATCACTACAAAGGTATTTTTTCCTGAGAAGTGTCAGTATTGTGGGTGCTTCAGACTAAAAAGCACAGAATAATTGTGATGGTGTAAAATAGGTAATTGCTTTATCCTCAAGGTACAGCACATGCTTAAAAGTTCAAATATGAGGGGCACCTGGGTGGCTCAGTTGGTTAAGCGACTGCCTTCGGCTCAGGTCATGATCCTGGAGACCCGGGATCGAGTCCCACATCGGGCTCCCTGCTCGGCAGGAAGCCTGCTTCTCCCTCTCTCACTCCCCTTGGTTGTGTTCCCTCTCTGGCTGTGTTTCTCTCTGTAAAATAAATAAAATCTTAAAAAAAAAAAAAAGTTCAAATATGATTGCAAATCAGGGAAAAGGCCAGACAGAGTATAATTGCTTTCTTCCTCAGAAAACCTGAAATCCTACCATTTAAAACAAATGGACTGTTACTGAGCACTCTTTTAAGGAAAGGTGAGTGCTGAGAAACTATGTACCGATCAAGCCCTCCAGGAGGCTGTGGAAATACCCTTAAGATGAGTAGGTTTTTCTCAGGCTCTGCACTATTGACATTTTGGGTCTAACAATCCTTTGTTGCGGGGGGTTGTCCTGTGCCTACCTGGCCTCGACCAAGCACATGCCCGAGCAAGCCCCCCCCCCAAGTTATAACCCAAATCTCTGCAGACACTGCTGAATCCCCTCAAGAGCGAAACAGTCCCAGCTATGCAGCTCCAGTTTAAACACACACCTACCTTTTAAAAGTAGTTTGGATTACAGTTTGTGTATATTCCTGCTATTTGTGGTATAAAGATGAATGCTGGCAATATAAGGAAGACTTTGTAACGGATGTGGAAATAACTACAGGAGTTAGTATGGCATGAAGAAAGTAAGTTACAGAATCCTGCATGCAGTGTTACTCCCTTTAGGGAATAGAAACCAAAAAACGAAATGTATTTTCATATATAGATGCAAAGACTAGAAGGATCTACAGATCTTCCACAACTTCTGTTAGGGTTATGTCCCAATAAGCATCTCATAAACTGAAAATATCATAAGCTGAAAGTGCCTCTAATACCTCTAACCCACCTAACATCACAGCTTAGCCAGGCCTACCTCAACTGTGTTCAGAACACTTTCATTAGCCTGTATCTCACACAAAGCCCATTTCATAATAAAGAATGGACTGCCTCACGTAATCGATGGAATGCTGTGCTGAAGTGAACACAGGATGGTTGTGTGGGTACAGAAAGGCTGTCAGTGTTGCGGGGCGTTCCCCCATGTGACCGCTGGCTGATGGGAGCTGTGGCTGCTGAGCATCACAGGGGACGATCACACACGTACGTCAGCCTGGGAAGAGACCAAAATCCAAATCCCGAAGTACGGTTTTTACTGAATGTGTATCACTTTTGTATCATCATAAGGTTAAAAAATTGTCAGTCGAACCATCAAAAGTCGGGGACTATCTGTACAGTCTGTTGACAGCAGAGATTACTTCCGTGGAGGGGTATGGGGTTGGGAGAAGGCTCCTACGTTTAGATTGTTTGATTTTTTTGGTTTGTGAGACTGTACTGATGTACTATTTGTGTAATTTAAAAAATAAAGGAAAAAGGTAGTGGGATTTTAAAATTAAACAGACTTTGATTCTAGCTATATGATCCTGGGGTGATTTTCTTCAACAGTGTCAGGCTTCCCCAGTTCCCAATTCTATAAAATGCAGGTGATAAAACTGATGTTTGTTACAAAACTGAGTGGGGCACACGCACAGGAGTGTTGGCTCACAGCATATCCCTGATCATCGGCAGCCGCTCCGCTCAATCTCAGTTTAAGGAAGGAAGGACTAGACAGCCAGCCAAGTAACCCCGTTCTTGGGTTTGGGGTAACTTCAACCTTCTCTCCTCATTATCACGGTCAGGGTCCACCTCATGCCCCCTAAATCATCACACTGCCCTGTCTTGCATAGATTTACCTGACAGTGGGCCTACCACCTCTAGGCTTCTCATCTCAAATCAGATCAGAAGGGGTGAAGAGACCAAGAAAGAGCCAATGAAAACAGGGTGATCTACCTCAGTGTTTCTTCTGCTGAAATGTGGAGACACACACCTCAATCATAGTCATCCGGGTTCTCATTACCATGCAGACATTCCACTAAATCAAAACCTCCGCTATGGAGCTTTACCAGCAAGACCGTCACCCCTCACTGCAGTGTGTAGTTTAAGGAGCACCACTTAGCACCCGCCCCAACACGATGCACCGGGGAACAAACCCCTACCTTTGTTGGGAATTAATCCTTCTCTGGTCCAAAATCTACTATAGCCAGGAGCCAAACAAGCTTTAGGCCATCCTGTGTAGGATTACCTGTGGAGCTGAATGAGAATACTCTGGAGCGGAAACATAAAGGGACTTGGGAGTCAGACATACTCAGGTCCAACTGGCAAGTCCTGCTCAGTGGAAAATATCACTTACTGTCACCAAGCTTCGGTTTCTAAATTATCTCTGAAATGGAGAAAATAATACCTCTCAAGGTTAGGAGGACTGAAAGAAACCTTGTATGAAAATCACCTGGCTAGAGATCTGGCTCATAGTTTAAGTGTTAAATAAATGTTAATTCTCATAGTTCAGTGCCAGGGCTGACCCAATTTCTCTGAGACGGGCCAAGCATCTAGGAGTCACCCTTATTAGGAAGAGAGAGGGGGATTTGGTACATTCTGTCTCAGAGCTGTTTGTCTACAAATCAAACACTAACAATCACTTACTTATATCAAACTTAAATATGTGTAATGTTCCCAAATTGGAGACACAAGCTGCACTCCCCAGGAAAGCAAGTGTGGTGTCTCGGGGACCACAGCTTCAGGACGCGTACAAGCTGGGGGTGTTCGTGCAGTCCTCTCCACAAAAATCTCCTGTTGGCTCTTGCCCCTACCTCCCTCCATCATGACCTCATTTTCAAAACACCCTCTTTCCACCCCGCTCTTTGCTTCTGGGGAGAGGACCCTGTCAGGGAAGTCCGCAGGCCCAACGAAGAAGGTCAGGGTTCCTGCAAGACAGAAATTCCCACCCATTCATTAGGAGGCAAAATGTTAGGGTTTTTTGTACTTGTTATTCCTGTACACATGTTTAAATCTTTATAATCAATACAACTTCTATCCTTAAAATTGCTGTTAGCTGGCAGGCTGAAGCCATCAGCTGTTTGGGTCTGTTTTCTCTACAGATTATCTACTCCCTACACTGCTCCACTGTCTCGTGTTTTTAAGTCCAGCTCTCGCACTCCAACTAAAAATCTTCCCCTGTACGACTCGTGGTCTCTTGTTCTAAAGCTCAATCTATCCTAATCCTTTTATCATTTCACTCTGAACACTCAAAGTTATCATCTGACATGCCTTCACAACTTTAAAACATAATATTGCTAATAAGAAACTGTGAACAGGAGAATTTCTACTTTAAAATTTGGTATATGCAATATTCTCAGCCTCCCATAGTATTTGGACATTCTGGTGTGATATTCAATTCCTTTGTATATCGATTAAATGTACCAACGGCTCTCGACTTGAGAGATGAAACAAAGTTATTCCATCTCTTTTGCACTTTCACACCAACAGTCAAACAAATGACTACAGACAGACTTCTGTAGCTTTTCCTTCAAAATCCTTCCATGTTTTTTTTTTTCTTTTTAAACTTTATATGTCCCATTGCAGTTTAAATTAAAGGATCTACAATAAAAACCTAACTGGCCTGGTATTTTTAGAGCCCTTTTTTACTATGAAATAAACACTTAGAAATCTGGAGAACTGCAGTGGTTAAGTGTGTAAGCGAGAAGGAAGGCTGCTCATTCACAGAACGGGGCAACAGCCATTGTTTACATAGCCTATTCCATGAGCAGGATGCTGACATAACACAATTCACAGAATTTCCAAACACAGGTCCAATCATAACAAAGTCTGCAACTTTTACTTCTGCTTACAGAACCTCTTGCTTGCTCACTCACTAGTTCCAGGGGGGAAAATACAGTTGGTTTTCCAAAAACCAAAATCAAAGGCTTTGGAAAATAAGCCTGAACTAAAACAGCACTATGAATGAATCAAACAATAGCACTAAAATATACCTATAATCGCATAATACAGAAAGACAGAGGTAGGCAGATCTAGAAAAGTATGCTTTACATTTACTGTAAGCAGGTCACATGTTTAATAACTACCCTGACAAGCTTAAATGATCACTCCTTTGTAAGCATCGTCAGCTCCCTGCTTGCTACCCCCACCCCAAAGTGCTGCGGTACCTTCCTTGTGAAACCCCAACCCTGTGAGCCCATCTCTACCTTCCCTTCCCCAGCGCCCACACAGCCAGTACTGGTGAACATCAGACACCGGAGCCGCCTGCTCTGCCTCTGACCTCATGACCACAAGCCTCGAATAGGCCTGGAATTGCTGCACAGCCCTCCTATGCTTCCTGGTCAATCATTTCCTATCTCCTCCACTCTCGGCACACACTGGCCCTTTCCCACAACTCCTGGCAGAGGACCTCGTCTCATCTCTAGCTGGGAAAACAGCAATTAGCAAGGAGCTCTCTCATGTCATTACCAAGCAGTTCATAAACTCACTTACATGAACATCCCTGTTTTCTGTCTTCTCCCCATTCTGATGGAAGAAGGGTGTGCTCTGCTCCTATAAAACAGAGTGGCCACGTGGCTTCTGACCCCTCTCCTCCGGTCTTTGCCCTGCAGGACTCTACGGCAGCAATGCCCACCGTCTCTGACGCCATGACTGGATTGTTCACATCGGTTTATGACCATGCTCTGAGATCTCTTTAACTTAAAAAAAAAAAAGTTCTCCTTGATCCAACATCTCCCTCCTTCTAATGACTGCCCATTTCTTTACGCTGCATTTAGCAATTTCCTGAGAAGCTTTTCTAAACTTGCCTTCTCTACTTCTCCCCTCACATTCACTCCCCAGTCTGTGCTAGTCTGGCTTCTGCCCCTTCCAGTTCACTGATCCCAAGGCCATGATACAAAGCAACGGACGACCTCCACCTCCAGGCTGCCCACCTCCTCAGCAGCATCCCAGGTGTTGATTCTCCTCCCAGCACCGCCACCTTGTGTGCCTCCAGAACACGAGCCTCCCCCACCAACATGCCACGGTGCTGTCGGGCGCACAGCCACCAAGGGCACATGGTGTCCCCAGCTTCTGTGTGCTTGAATCGTTTCTGTCCCAGCTGGTGGCATCCTGTACTATAGTCTCTCTCCTTATCCAAATCTAATTTGCTGGTACGTCCTCCTCAATCTGATGTTTCAAGTAGAGTCCTCGGAGCTCAGTGAACCTTCAGGAGAGCTTTTCTAGTTCTATCATTTTAGACAGTTCACTACTGAAGTCTTCTGTTATAAAGCCTTTAAATCTACTTTTTTTTTTTAAATTTTATTTATTTGACAGCGAGAAACACAGTGAGAGAGGGAACACAAGCAGGGGGAGTGAGAGAGGGAGAAGCAGGCTTCCCGCCGAGCAGGGAGCCCGATGTGGGACTCGATCCCGTGTCTCCGGGATCATGACCTGAGCCGAAGGCAGTCGCCCAACCAACTGAGCCACCCAGGCATCCCTAAATCTACTTTTGATGTCTGACTGCTGACACCTTTCAAGTCCTACTGCTCCACTCCCCCACTTTGGCCCCATATCTGGACAGCTGACACGAAGGCCGTGGTGCTCCTTCCTGTGGCCCCAGCGGGAAGTGCAAACCTCAAAAGGTTCAGCCGACGTAAGGCATCCTGCCCATGCTCATCCTATAACCACCATAAAAGCCAAACCACTCTCCTCTTCAAGCTCTCTCGAGTCATTTCTGGAGCAGCTGGAGAGCCAGTGCTGATCTCCCTGAGAGCCCCATTATATAAATATAAATATTAAACCTTTCATACCTTCTCAGTATGGCTGTGGTGCCCTTTCGGTTTACGTAGGAGACCACTGATGTATACATCAGAACCAAATTTGGGGAGGGTCCTGGGAGGCCCATCTCACTCTTGTTCCAAAGTTCCATTCCAAAATTCTAGCTCCCACCCTGCTCCTTCTCCTCTGCTCCAGATTCATATATACGACTCGCTGACTTGTTATCTTTCAATGTAAAGAGCCATCTCCCATTGAACAAGTCTAAGACTACTGCTACTCCAACCTTTCCCAAACCACTTTTTCATTTTTGTCATCCGAGTATATATCACCATTACACATGATTTTTCAAGTCAAAATTTTAGCTATTACCCTTGATTCGTCCTTCACACCCTTCCCCTCATCCTCCATATCTGATCCATGAGCTGTCAGTTACACCTCACATACACTCTGCCCCTGTGTATTTCTCCCCAGCGCTGCTGTTCTCACTCTGATCCTACCCACCATGGCCTCTCACCTAATGCTGTCACAGCCTCCTATCTGTTTTCCTTCTTTTTATTCTTGACCGCCCCCAACCCCCATCCATTTCCCATTAGGCAGCAAGAAAGAGTGACAGGATGTAGCTCTCTCAGGGGCAAAACAATATTACAGTGAGAAATTCTGTGACTTGGAGCACCTGGGTGGTTCATTCAGTTAAGCGTCTGCCTTCGGCTCAGGTCATGATCGTGGAGTCTCAGGATCGAGCCCCATATCGGGCTCCCTGTTCACCAGGGAGTCTGCTTCTCCCTTTGTTTCTCCCTCTGCTTGTGCTCCCTTTCTCTCTCTCTCTCTCAAAAAAAAAAAAAAAAAAAAAAAAAGAGTGAGTTTTGAATGCAGTAATAGTTTTGATGAGACTGGTCTCCTCATGGAATAGAGACCCAGGGAACAATGGGATCAGCCCCTACCTACATAGCTATCACATGGTTGAGACCACTGACCTGGCAGCAGTTACCTTCACTTACTCCAGGATTTAAGGACAAGCAAGTCTATTCAGTCTCTAGTGCCTGTCACAGGTACTTTCAGTTAAAATTTGATACCCCAGTGATGAGAAACTCAATAATGAAACCGACCTATGTCCTGATTTTATAACCCAACCAGCTTTCTAAATGTTTAACATTCAGAGTGTCACTTTCTCATTTTCAAAGTGAAGATAGACTTTCCATAGGGGATTGTTAAATGATTTACGTATGAACAAACTATAGAATGGAACACAAATTTAAGTTGTAAACACACACCCCCTCTGACAAGCCCTTTAAACAAAAAATACTATTAATTCAACTTAATTTTTTTATTACTGATAATTACAGAATAGATAAAATCATTATGGAAATTTCAGAGATCTAGGGCTATGCTCAGAAGGTAAAGGTTTGTTGTTGTTGTTTTTTTCCCAGAAGGTAAAGGTTATTGGAACTTATATGATTACAGAGTTCTATTCCCAGCTTTCTTCTCCCCAGATGTCAGTCTTTTCCTGAACAGTTTCATCTTCCACCACACTCTCTGACCTCCATTCATCCAAAGGGCCCATGTGAGAATGGGAATAGGCAGGAGGATTTCAGAAAAAATTGAAAAATTCATATATTGTTTATGCCAATGGGAAAATAAGAGTCTCTTGTCAGAGTTGTTTTAGTATAAAACCTTTATCCTTGCATATCTATGTTCAAAATAAGACAGAGGATATTTATTGAGCATCTACTGCATACCTCACTGGTTAACAGTCAACAAGCCATTGTAGGTTGGTGTACTCGCAGAGTTAACCTTCAAATGAGGGGAGGAGGAAGAGGGAATGGGTAAGTAAAGAAGTATACAACAATGATAATGATGAGATGATGAGAATGCTATGACTAGCAAAAAGCAGGGAAGAAAGAATGGGTTTATTGTCAAGAAGGAAGGGAGGCAACTCTAAAGACTAAGCGTGTGACCAAGACCTGAAGGAAAAGGAAGGAACAGCATTCCAGTCCATGGATCAGCAAATCCAGGTCAAAGGCAAGAAAGAAAGTGCTGCTGAAGAAACCCTAAGAAGGCCAGTGTTGCTAGGCCCTGTGAGCAGGGGTAGAATGCTATGCGATAGGATGGAGATAAAATAGGCTTCCAATCCCACAGGGTCCCACAGGCTGTGGTAACGGGAACTGGGGATGCTATTTCAAGCACAACAGGATGAAATTAACGGGTATTTAGAAGGAAAATGATTTGATTCGTATTTTTAAGAAGTATTAAGTTGAGGCTTTATTTTGTAGACGGTGAAGAACAATGAAAATGTCTCTGAGGAGGGCAGTGGCATTATCTACGCTCTCCGATGACGGGCTGAGCAACAGCATGCAGACGAACTGGAAGAAGAGGATGACATTGAGGCGGAGTCACAACATGCCCAGTGCCTGAACTGCCCTGACCGCAAAGGACTGAAAAGAAAGGATGAAAAGGAGACAGACCACATGGGAGGCAGGGACAGAAGCTGGTTTGAACAGAAGAGGAGAAATTGTAGGGAAGTTTTCAACTATGGCACACGAAGTACAAAGGTAGAGAGGCCGAGGTGAAGGAAAGAGACAGTTACTCAGTCTCGGCCCCAGAGCCTCCTGTTTCTGCAGTCACCACTCGGCTCCCTCACTGCATCACCCCAGCCCAGTGTTCCAGCTGTTTCTAGCCCAGGCTGGGGACCAGTGTCATTACACTCCAGGCCACACTCCAAACCTACTGAAGAAGGACACAGAGGTTATTTTAAAAAATTCCATTGGTGATTCTGATGTGCAGCCAGGTTTGGAACTCATTGGCCCAAGCAGAGTATAAAACCAGGATTGATTTCTTCTATTTTCGGGGTAGAAGATTATTTTGGTCATTTTCCTTCTTAAAGAGCAACTTTAGCATTTCTTTTACTGTGGGTTAGCTGGTAATAAATTCTCTTATTTTTTGTCTGAAAAATGTCTTATTCTGGGAAGAATGACAGCCTGCCCACTCCCACCTCCTAGCAGATCTCATTACACTGTCTTCTAGCCGTCATTACTTCTACAAGAAGCCAACAGTGAGTGTAATTGTCGAGGCTGGTACCAGAGTGAGAGAGTAAGGCACCTGCCGTAGTGTGACACTGGGCCCCCTGCCCCTTCCCTATCAGAAATGTATCAGTGGTCCAACTACTCAACATCCTCACCAGCATTTAGTATTCTGTTTTTAATTTGAGCCATTCTGATAGGTGTGCGCTGATACCACACACTGTGATGTTTTTTGCATTTCTGATGGCTAATGATCTGAACATCTCTCCATGTGCTTATTTACCATCTATATATCCTTTTTGTAAAATGCCTCTTCGTATCTTTTGCCCATCTCTAATTGAACTGTTCGTGCTTTTACTGTTGAGTTTTGAGATTTTGTTCCTTTTATTTTTTTAACGTAGGCTCCACGCCCAGCATGGTGTCTAACGTGGAGCCCAAACCCATGACTCCAAGATCAAGACCTGAGCTGAGATCAAGTCAGAGGTCCAACTGACTAAGTCACCCAGGTACCCCTAGATTTTTGTTTCCTCATACGTACTGTACTTTGGTATCAAGACTAAGAACTCTTTACTTAGCTCTAATTCCCAAGATTTATTTTTTTCCCAAAAGTTTTATAATTTTACATTTTATACTTAACCCTCATCCATTTTGAGTTAGTTTTTGTGTAACTTGTAATGTGTAGGCTGATGCCCAAGTACACCAGCACCACTTGCTGAAATTCCTCAACTGAACTGCTTCTGTACTTGCCAAAAGTCAGTTGAGCCTATTTGTGTGGCTCTACTTCTGGAGTCTACCTTGTTTCATTCACAAATGTGTTTATGCCTCTGCCAATATCACCCGATGTAATTACTGTAGCTATTATAGTAAGCCTTAAGATTGAATAGAGTGATTATTCCTTGCTTCATTCTTCTTTGTCAAGATTGTCATACCTATTTCAGGGCCTGAGCCTTTCCACATAAGTTTTAGACTAAGTCTGTATGTACAAAAAAACCTTGCTGGGGTTTTGACAGAAAATGTTTTAAACTTACGGATCAGTTTGAGGAAAAGTGACATCTTTATTATGTTGAGTCTTTCAATGCATGAATATTTCACGTTTCTCTGCTGATTTAGGTCTTTTTAAATTAATTTCATCAGCATTTTATTACTTTTTATTATTATTTTAATCACTTCTAGATAAAATTTATATGTTAAGAATACACCTACAGATTTCATTTTCTTTAGGGGTGACTGTAAGTGATTCTGTTTTTAATTTCAGTTTTCATAGGTTCCTTGTTAGTACATGGCTATATAGTTGATTTTTGTGTGTTGATCTTTTATTTGGAGACTCTGCTGAACTTATCAATTCTAAGAGTTGTCTTCTTTTGAGGGATTTTTTAAAAAAAGATTTTATTTATTTATTTGATAGAAAGAAACACAGCCAGAGAGGGAACACAAGCAGGCGGAGAGGGAGAAGCAGGCTTCCCGCCAAGCAGGGAGCCCGATGTGGGGCTCGATCCCGGGACTCCAAGATCATGACCTGAGCGGAAGGCAGCCACTTAACGACTGAGCCACCCAGGCACCCCTGGGATTTTCCACACAATTATATTATTCGCAAAGAGGAACAGTTTTATTTCTTCCTTTCCAATATAGGCCTTTTATTTCTTTCTCTTGCCTTATAACAACAGCTAGAACCTCCAGTGCTATGCAGATACCCGTGCCTTGTCTCTGAGCAGAGGGGGTAGCATTCAATCTTTCAAGATCAAGTATGATATTATCAGTTGGAGGTGTCTGATAGACGCTCCTTATCTGAAGTCAAGGCAATTCCTCTCTATTACTAACTTATTGAGATTTTTGTCATAAAGTAGATCTTCTTAAATACTTTTTCTTGCATCGAATGATATGAAAATATGATTTTTCTTCCTTTGCCTATTAATATGGAAGATTACATAGACTGACTTAGTATAGGTATTTTAAAGTCTGAGACTTTTAATATAGTACCTAAAACTCCTATCTGTCAGTTTTGCTCTGTTGTATCTACTGATTCAATTTTGCTGTTTTTGCTCTTTGTGTGCCTAGTTATTTTTATTTTGTGTCAAATATTACATTTACTATACTCTTTTTTTTCTTTACTATACTTTTTTTTTAAGATTTTTTTTATTTATTTGACAGATAGAGATCACAGGCAGACAGAGAGGCAGGGAGAGAAAGAGGGGGAAGCAGGCTCCCTGCTGAGCAGAGAGCCCGATGTGGGCCTTGATCTCAGGACCCTGAGATCATGACCTGAGCCAAAGGCAAAGGCTTATTAACCCACTGAGCACCCAGGCGCCGCCATTTACTACACTCTCGGTAGAAATAATAGCTTCTTCCAAGGAGGCTTCTACTAGACCTGAAGCACTAGCAATCCAGGACCATCTTAATCCAATTTCAGATACTAAGATGATCTGAAACTAAACTGCACTCCTTGTGAGGGCCTGTCTACTTCACTTCACATTTACACTTAAGGTCACAGACTCAGGGACTTAACCTACAGTGAGGGGTTCACCACGGTTTCCTCATTGGTAGGACATAGACTCTAATTCTTATCTTCTTGAAATGCTCTTAAAAGCATCTTGCTTCTTGTAAGGTTGAGCCCTCTGAAATTGGTAGACACCTTCAACCCCAAACAATGGGTTCACCTCCCTTAGCCTCTGTCCTTACCTGGATCCTGATATGGTAAGCCTTTACTATTTTATGGACTTTTTCATGCTTTCAAGCATGTTTTTAATATATTGCCCAGACTTACTCCTCTCAGGAAGATGGTTTTTGAATTTGCAATAGCTAGAAACAGAAGTCCCCTACGACCTATTCCGGTTATTTGATGAAAGTTGTGAACCCCCTTCCAGGAAAACTATCCATACCAATACTTTAATACAATTTCACGGAATTTGCTGACCCTCTGAAGCTCCAGGGTTCATGTCTTCAAGTTAAAAAGTCAAATATAGTAAAAAGAAAAAGGATCTGTATGCTAACCAGAGTCCACAGGTCCTGACGGTTTTGTGTTGGTCCTCATGCTAATAGAAGAGCCCTACAATATCATGCTTATTTTTGCACACACTTCTATATAGTCTCTGCGGGAGGCATGGCTGGTTGGAACTAAAGTGCTGGGCTGACTCCTGAGGCAAACTAGTGGTACACAGACAAGAAAACGTCCTACTGCTGCCGCTGCTGTAATGCTAAACCCTGAGGAGCTACTAGGCAGAGACCAGAATGTTTCCTAAATCTGGGCATGTTTTAAACTGTTGGAGCCATCTAAAGAGACTTTCCTGGTAGGTGGAACAACGTAGCAGAGATTCCCATAGGACCCCAAAATTGTAGTGAAGTGGGCAACAGTGACCAATTTCCAGAAGTCGCTAGGGGATAGGCCAACTTCAGCAAGGAAGATGGCCTACAAGCAAGAGTATGATCCAAGGTCTGAGACTGACACCCCCTGGAATAGGCACATGGCTCTGTGCCAGATGTAATGGCTGTAGCCTGGTAGGTTACAGATGTTCTAGAGATGTTCTAAAGGCAACCAAAGCTAACACTCACAGAAGTAAGACATGCTTCACGACACAGCAGGAGCTAGGGCTGATGGCATTTCTAAAATGCTACCACACTTGACTGGAACTATGTTGAAGATATTAGGCAAAAAATGGCTGTAGAGCAGAACAGTGGTTCTCAATGGGACCAATCAAAACCCACTCCCCTCCCCCAAATCTGTAGTTCTATTAGTAGCATTTGCTAGTCAAGGAAGACTAGAAATACATCTTATAATGGTTAATTGAGGTCAGATACAACTTTCAAATGTCCCACTGTACTTTCAGGTATGTAAAACTTGCCTATAAAGCCTAACTCTGTCTTACACATGCTTTTTGCTGCATCAATTCACATGATATTTATCATATGATAATGATTTTTTTTTGCCTTTTTTTAAAAAAAGGTTTTATTTTTTAAGCAATTATCTATACCCAAAGTGGGGCTCAAATCCACAACCCGGAGATCATGTTCCACTGACTAGGCCAGCCAGGCGCCCCTTCTTTTGCATGTTAATATGGTAGATCACATGGTCCCTGGGTCTGAGTAAGCACTGACTGATGGCAATCTGCCCCCTGGACAATATGCTCCAAGGACAGTGCCTAGGTCAGTGTGAGTGCCACTGTATGTTCAGCACAGTACAGGTAGAGTCTGATGCACATAAGCATGCCATGTGGAGAATGAAGGCCAAGGAGAACAGAGGAAAACACTACCTGAGGCCCCTGGTTTCCTTTTTAAGGATGAGTGTTTATAGCAGTGACCTTCATCCGGGGATGTGAAAGGTGCCCATTCACTTTGGTACAATGGCTCTCTTGTTTAGATGAAACTTTTCCTGCAAAGTTTTATGTTATTAGAACCTTCTAAACAAGAGAATGGATATCCATTAGGTAAAAAGTTTTCACAGCTCATATGAGCTTTCTTTTTTTCTTAGAAAATACTTGTCTTATTTTTAGAATGGCTTATACTAACTGGCATCTATCCACTCCATGTAGTATATAGCCACTGATAATAAGAGCTACTCAGCATTTAAAAATGTTTTCTTCTTCTTTCTTTTGGTATAAATCTAAGGACAAAATCTCCTATTTCTAAATTTTCACTGTCAAATCTTCAAAATTATAGACAAATGCAAACGGATGCTATCAAAAATATCAGTGAATATTTGGCCTTTGAATATTGTGCAAATGAATCACTACCAAGAGCTAATGTAGTGTAGCAGGAATCCCTGTATCTTGGACATTATCTCATAGTTTGTGACACTTTGGACACTTTTTAAACAGTCAAAAAATGTGCATTATAAAAAATATTAGCACTGTTGACACCTTGTAAAATGCAAAGGAGATCTACCTGGAAGCCAGAGTAGCTGTTTCACTTTCATAGAAGAGCAGCAAGATGTTTAGTGGAGTAACTTCACTTACCCAATGGGGGAGGGGGATCAGGCAAATTCTTATATGTCTCATCTCATCTAAAATATGGAAACAATTTTACATGGCCTGGGGTGGTATCATTGGGCCGCTGTGTGAATTAATTAAATGAGACATGAATTTGCTTTGAAATCCACAAAACAGCATGAAAAATCTAAAGAATTAAAATAATTGTTATTTTCTTTAGAAAATTCACTACTTCTCAAGTAATCTACATACATAATAAGCAGGTCACATAGAAATAGAAGATCATTTAAAAAAAAATAGTGGGGCACCTGGGTAGCTCAGTTGGTTGAGCATCAGACTCTTGGTTTTAGCTCTGGTCATGATCTCATGGGCCCTGAGACAGAAACCCCAGTCCAGCCCTGCTCTCAGTGCAGAGTCTGCTTGAGATTCTTTCCCTCTGCCTATCCCCTCTACAAGTACACACACTCTCTGTTACTCTCTCTCAAATAAATAAACTTTTAAAAATGAATAAAATAAAATAAACAGCAATGTGAGGAATAAAAGGCATCTATTCTAACTTCAAGACAGCTATCAGAAGTCTAAGCCTGTCTCAAACACGAACATAAGAGTCGAGTGTTCTTTTAGATTTAGACAAGCAAAAGGCACTCTCTTGAACAAGTCAGCTGAGATGATGCCAAGTTATAGTGTATTACGTCTCCCAACAAGAAAGCAAGTCCATACAAAGCAATCTAGTATTTTGCAATATAAAAGCACAATTAAAAAAAAGAGAGTCCACTTTCTAAAACTTTTAACTATACAGTATTAAGCATTTTAGAATTGATTTTTTAAAAGTGTATATATGTATGTATGTATGTATGTATGTATATGTATGTATGTATGTGTATGTATGTATGCATGTATGTATTTAGTAGGCTCCACACCCAGCATGGAGCCCAACACAGGGCTTGAACCCACAACACCTTGAGATCAAAACCGGAGCTGATAAAAGGAGTCTGATGCTTAACTAACTGAGCCACCCAGGCAACCCCTGGAATTGTTTGTTCCCTTTTAAAGCAACAAGCAAATGTCAACTCTGCAAAAGCATATTTTCAAACAAGTCAAGAGGGAAAGAGCTGCATCTAACACACACATGCCCCTTGCACTCCTCATCTCTCAACCATCTCAGCTCAGTGGACCTCTGTGAAAGGAGTGCAAGAAAAAATAAACAGTGCTGCTACTGTGGCTCAGACCACACAGCTCTCTAATGGAGCCATTCCAAGGCTTGAAGTTCCATTTGAAAGTCACTAATGAAATCTTTGGAAAGTTAAGGAAAAAAAAAAAAAGCAAAACAAAAAACAAGCCAGAAAACTGGACGCCTGGCGAGCCCTGAAGCCTGTGTTTATCCACACTCATGAAAAGTAATCACAGGTCCAGCCCAGTTCTGTCCCTCCTTCTGCATTCCCTTCAAAGCAATCCAGTAACAAAATTGCTATTTCTGTTTTCAGGAAAAAAAAAAAAAAAGGATGAAGGAACAAAGATAGATTCCATATAAACTAAATGTGGAAAGAAACCACATTTATGCCAGCACATAACAAGAGCGACAACAGTTCCTAACTAATCCACACTGAAATCTGCTGGTTTAGCACCTAGTGATTTAAATTTGTTCCCTTAGCATAAGAAACACCACACTCTAATACCAGCCAAGACACAGAAGGCCACCTACTTAGACAGTTGTAGATTCCTTTTTAAGTGATAGGTAATAGCAGGTTTAAAGGTTTCCAAGTTTAAAAAGATTTCCAGAAAACAAGCCCCTTAATACATTCCAAACCTCAGATTAGCAATGTTGCATCACTTTCTGTAATAACATATACACCTACATTTTGCTTACTTAAAGAAGTGTTTGCAGCTGTACCACGTAATACAGAAGACAGATGGCTCTTGACTACTCTAATCTTGGAAGAAAACTGAAAACATCAACTAGGTATTTGGCAGAACTCAACAAACAGCATAATTAGCTCATTACCATGCAAATCACCAACAATACCAAATATAAAGCCGCCGTAGTAAGCTCAGGGAAGGAGGAAAACTTCCTCCCCATCCATGTGACTAGAAACTAAATGGAAGACGTCAGGGGTGCTGCTGGTTATGAAAAGAATTTGGGAGACTCGATGTCTATGCACAGAGGACGGTGGGTAATGGGGGAGAGGCTGGTCTGGAGAAAGGGCCAGCTCTCCCAGCATGGGACAGAGAAGTTACACAGCTTCCGACAGATAGTGGATCGACCCCTACCATTAGCTGCCAAGGCGCACTGTCTGTTTCTGGAGGTATTTCAAAGATAAGCAATCACTTGTTCTCAAGATTTAAGATAATTCTAAAGAGAGGAGAGGAGCCAGTAACAACTCTTAACCTGTCTCAGTTTCCAAAACAGAAGTTTGGTCCATAGCACAGTAGCTCCTTCCAAGTCAAAACTAATCACTTTCTAAAGCATTAGTTACAAAGCAAGACAAACTAAAGAGAAATAATAATAAAGGCAAAAATAATGGTTATTTTGCCCGTTACTTTTTTTAATCCCAAACTGTAACTCAATAGAAAAATAAAAAATATTCGGTAACTTGGACAGATGTGGTTAGAAGTATCTCAAACACACCTAAGGCAGATGTGTTTTATGCTTATTACAATTTCCACGGATTTTATGACTGCCACAGAATCATGAAAGATGGTAATCTACAATGCTGGTTAACATGTATTAAAATACAAATGGGTACAGATGTCAAACTAGAAAGAGGTAGTTAAATAAGCAAAAGGGATCATAATTATGCAACCTATGATACTTCTTAAATTTGTAAAAGGACATTGGACATTTTGCTTGATAGAACTTCATTTATATAAAGATACATCATGGGTGCCTGGGTGGCTCAGTGAGTTAAGGGACTGCCTTTGGCTCAGGTCATGATCCCAGTGTCCTGAGATAGAGCCAGGCATCTGGCATCTGGTTCCCTGCTCAGCGGGGAGCCTGCTTCTCCCTTTCCCTCTGTTCCCCACCACCAGCCCACTGCTGCGCTGTCTCTCAAATAAAATCTTAAAAAAAAAATAAAAAGATGCATCATGAAAATTGTTCCAAAAATGTAAAGTGGACAGTTAATTAAAACCTCATGGCTATGGGCTAATTTCATACATTTATAGGCTCATTTGGTATAGACTCTCAGAGAAGCCAACAGAATATTGATGTGAGAACCACATTAATAGTCCCAATATCTATAATAGCAGTTCTTAGATTTTCTGGTCCTAACCCAAAAGAGATTTTGTTTATATATGTTTTATCTTTTAATATTTACTGTATTGGTAATTAAACCTCAGAAAAATTTACAATACTGTTATTATAATATTCATTAAAGATAAGAGTAAACCTTTACATGTAACAACATTATTAATGAAAAAAAATTTCCTAAACAAAGAAATTTTGAGTGGCACAGTCTTACATTTTTTGCAAATCTCTTTATGTCTAGCTTAATAAATGATATCTGTGTTCTCGTATCTGCTGCAGCATTCCATCTATTGTGATGCGTTGTTTGGGTTCCTTATTTGAAGAAAATCCAGCATCACAGAGATACAAAGTTGGAAGAGATGGCAGAACTCTTACAGACCTGAGGGTCCATGAACCACACTTTGAGAGTCACTAATCAGTTAACACAAAACACAATGGTGAATATTTACACTCAAGGTGGAATGAGGATAATACAGAACTGCAAATATCACTGGGAGCATATAAATACCATGTTGGTAGTATGTCAATATGTTCCTTATAGACCAAGACAAGGAAAGGAAATTAGTTTCAAGAATAATCTGAATTCATGTAATGTATTTGCTTTAATTTCATTCAAAAAACCACAAAAAGTAATGTAGCACATTCAGTCTTCCAGTCTTCATAACTTATATCTCCCATATTCCTAAGTACCTTTTTTATGAAAGGAGTTCAAGGGGTTACATCTATATAAACCCATGATCTCTGTCATGAGGACATTACCAGCTTAATTATATATTGGTAACTGGGAAAATGTTCTGAAAGCACATCTATGAATAGAAACCTGCTGAACCTTCACTGGGTTTCATGCAGCCCACTCCGTGGGAACCACAACATGTACCTGAAATGAGGCATTAAGAACTCTAAAGTGCATTTTCTGTGGAGGAGAGTTTACCCTGGTGTCTTGAGGCAAATTCCGAGATCCATCAGGAAGCTCAGGGAAAGGGAGACTGAACACTGTCTTAAGTATATGTTAACTGGTACTATTAAAATAAAAAATGTCAACATTCCTGCTTTTGATATGGTTACTAAACTCCAAATGGTAATTTCTCAAACCAAAACCAACCTGCCTCACCCCTACTCCATTTAAAATTAAATGTAATCCTTCAATTTATAGATGAAAGACAATTCCAAAAGAAAGTTAAATTCAGCATCATTAAACTTCTCCCAGTTGCACCCAGACTCTCAAGTTCCAATCCCCTCTGCCAGAGGGTCCCACATCAAACACAGGATGGCTCCCCATAAACAGACTGTAACTACCAGAGAACAAAGGGTGCCCAAAATAGCTTCAAAATACCAAAGGGGATTAGCCAGCAATTTTTTTCTTAAATTAAGCCATTGTGATCTAAAACTTGGCAAGTACCATCAGAACAGAGAATTAGATTAGCTTTATCATAAATGGAAATGACTAAAATATTTTGTAAGTGCTTTCATGAAGAACAATAAAATTCTCCAAAAATCTGTATAACACTGGATTTTTCACAGGTATGACTTCAAAAGGAAGTTACTAGGTTTTGACAATGTCATTAAAAATGGTAACTGGAGGCAATTTATTTATAATCAGTTTACGGAAAAAAGTACAGTATAATATGACTTTATTAGCAACTATATATTATGAAATATAATTTAGAAAATTATTTTGTTTTTTTAAGGACTGCCCAAAATCTAATTTTATGTTTGCATTCTTTATAAATAAAAAGCAACCAATAACCATCTTCCTTTTCTTTTCCCACTTATATTCTTAGGTTCACCTTCAATGGCAATGCATTCCAGGAGCTACAGGAAAACTGTAAGTACTGCCTGTAAAGAAGAGTTTATGACTGCTTCCTACAGATTTGTGCTTAATTTCCTTTATAAACCGTAGTCTATTTTCTGCTTTAAAAAAATCTCCTTTACATTACTTCATTGTATATGCTAATATAAAATATTATAACGTCATGCCTTATTAAAAACTGATGACTAGGAACAGTGGTGAGGAAATAAAGGTATATATTTGTAATATTAACTTGTCTTTTATTAACATATCTGTATTTTTCCAAGTCTTTCTTTTAAAAATCACTCTTTTAGGGAGAAAACATTAAAGCTTCAGATAATACATTATAATCTATATACTTCATCATTTAAAATAACTCCTCCCCAGAAAAACTGACCAAAAGCTTTCATAAACTCCATAATTCTCACAGACAAAAACTAGTGACTTTGCATTTCTATCACTTGCTTCTTTTGTTAATATTCACAAACATTAAGGAGTAGGAAAATACTACTCCTTTCTAAAAGGGGAAAATGGATTATTAAAAATAAAAAGAGGCTAGCAAAGACATTTTTTAATAAGTAAGAAAAAACTTTGCAAATGATTCAGGTTTTCATTCAGTCAAACAAACATCAAAAGAAATAAGGGGCGCCTGAGTGGCTCAGTTGGTTAAGCAACTGCCTTCAGATCAGGTCATGATCCTGGAGACCCGGGATCGAGTCCCACATCGGGCTCCCTGCTCGGCGGGAAGCCTGCTTCTCCCTCTCTCACTCCCCCTGCTTGTGTTCCCTCTCTGGCTGTGTTTCTCTCTGTCAAATAAATAAATAAAATCATAAAAAAAAAAAAAAAAGAAAAGAAATAAGAGGAACAAGGTAAATGTTTTTAAAAAATGAAATAAGGAAATAAATTGATTAAATTCATTCTACCAGCGCTTACTATGAGAAGTTGCTAACTTCTAATGATCACAGTATCTTATGGATCATTTTCAGTTTTTGTACTGAAATAAAATTTTGAACATACAATTTTTAAAGAAAAAATTTAAAAACCACTGGACAAGGAAGGCAACAGCATATGCAGTAAGGCTTGATCTGATAAAAGCAAACTATGTAAGCAATAAACATTGAGAGGAGGAGTCTAAAAAAGGAGAGAAAGCAGAAAAGCAACCTAAAAAGAAATGCTATGCTTTCTCAAACTAAGAATCTTGAAAAGCCTGTACAATGCTGTTCACTTGTGCTCTGCTCACCATCCCCCTCGCACGGGGACAGGACTGCCTGAGATGTCTGCGGACCGTGACCACCCACACTATGGGAAGCACCGTGATTAAAGAAAGTGCTGTGGTCAAGCATCTGCCAGCGCCGTCTGTGCCATGTTATAATTATTAAATCTGCAGCCTTTTTATAATCTGTTGCATGTGTTGTGGCAAGTCCCCTATACTGTCTAACAAGAAAACCACTGAACATGAATAGCAAGTTATTTTTAATGTGCACAAATAGCTAGAAAACTGGATACTTTTAATATTACACTTTCAACTTTCAGAAAAATGGTTTAACTAACGAGACATCTAGCACTACCATGAAAACAGACATGCCACTCCAAATTCCCTTTCAGTCCTCTTAAAGAAGATAACTGGCCCAAGTTAAAGTTCTTAGTAAGTAGTTAAGATGTAGGTTAAACATATACCAAGGAACAATTCACCCTCACATCTATCCAACGATTAAATATACAAAAGTCTATTAAGGAATACAGGCATAAAATTCTGTAGGTTTATTTATCCCAAAACGTTTGTCTTCTATCAAAATTTTGCTTTCCAGTCTAACTGTGTTCACAACAGTAATATGACTTTAAAGACATATCTTCAAGGAATATTATTGTAGGTGGTGCTCAAATATCAGTTAGGACACCCTTGGCTCCCCAACTTCCCGGACCCCACCCTCCCATCCTTGCTGAGGGAGCTGGCACATAGGCACAGCAGGTCTTCTCTGTAGGAACTAAGACAACACAAAGTTTTTTCCTAGGAAATCCTGGGTAACTCAGTCAGCAAAGCACCCATCTGAAGCTTGATTTAGGCTCAGGTCATGATTTCAGTGTCATGGGATCGAGCCCCACACAGGGCTCCATGCTGGGCATTACAGCCTGCTTGGGATTCTCTCCCCACCCCTCTCTCTCTCCCTCTGCCCCTACTCTGCCTCCCACCCTCTGAATGAATGAATGACTGAATAAATAAATAAATACCAACCAACCAACCAAAACCAAAGTTTTTTCTAAAAGTCTTTTTTAAAAAGGACAAGTCAGCTCCACTAGAAATTAGGAGGCAGGACTGCCCCATAGTAAGACCTCCAAACCTCTACCTAAACCCTTCTACTTCAGGGCTCCTGCCTTGGGAGGCGTGTGTGAGTGAACTCACATGGACAGCTGGCCACGGCTTCTATCACTAAAGCAGAAAGAAATCAAGAAGAATTAAAGAAAACAAAAAACCATAAGAATTTTTTAAAAGATCCTTTCTAGAAGCATAAAATCAAAACAACCAAAAAATCATGACCCATCTCTGTAACGCTCCTGCCAAGACAAGCCTTTCATCTGGAGGACAGATGACAGTCTCGTTTCCCTCTTCCTAGTGATCAAAGTCCTTGAAGATTATTTGCATAGGTTAAACAAGGAATGAAAATCCTTCTTTCCCAAACATACCTCAAAAAGCCATAAAATCCCCTAAAACCACAAGACCGAGACTGAGAAAACCAACTTTGAACTGTGCTGGCCTCCAGGAGACCACATTTCCATCTCTCTCCCGTGGATTGCTGATGGCTCCACTCTTCAGTGTTGGGGCAGGGAATATCTCTCTCACAGCCTTACAATCTTCCCCTACTTACCTCATTATATACATTATACACTTTACCTGTGGCAAAATGCTACAAAGTAATAAATGACACAAAGCTGTGTGAGCTATGAAATGATCTTACAACCAAAATGCAGTTTATGTTTCAAAGCTTAAGTTAGCAAAATTTATCTTGTTCCAAAGAATGGGAAAATAAATACCTAGATGGATAGATGGATGGATAGACAGATATAAGTTTATAAACTTATTCACTTAAATTAAATTCTTCTGGTTGATTTCAGAGTTCCTTTCCGATGCTGTTTTAGGATTTTACTAACAGACTAGACTGCGCCTATGAGTATGACACAAATGGCTCTGATTGCAGCCAGGCTCTTCATGTGGCTATCTGGCTTTTTCATCTCCATCTCTGAATAAACTTTTCAGGGAAGAGGGAATTGATTCAGAGAGGATCAGAGAAGAGGAAAGTATTAAACCTTTGAAAAGACCTGTGCTAACCCACAGCCTTTCAAGAGAAAAATCGCCCGTATATGTCATTTACTATACCACTGCCTTCTTATATGGAAGCCATGTTCTTTTCTTTTGATAAATCTGACGCAATTTCAAATTTAAGAAGTTTGCAATAGAGCCACACATCTTGGGCTCATGAAGTTATTGTTCCCAGCCTACTTAGCTTAAAAAATAAAATGGGGATTAGAGTTTATACATACTTTAAATATCTCATTTATACACTTGATATAGAATACACTAAAATTCATACGCATCCCCTGAATTTTAAAGTGCCTGATTTAGGGACACAGAGATAAAAGATTAAAGAGGATGAGCTTGGGAGCCTAAAAGCCTAAGAGCCAGAGAGCCTGAGAGCCTAAGAGCCTGAGAGCCAGAGAGACTGCCAAAAGAGAACCTGCGAAGCGAGAGCCAAAGTCAGGGCCAGAGCCAGGGCCAGAGCCTGCTTCATAGGTCTCTCCTGACTGACCTCGGGTCTGTCAGCTTGCATCAAAAAAAAGAAAAAAAAAAGAGGATGAGCTTGTGTTTTCCTATATTATATACTGGCTTCAGTGTAAAGTAGAAAAAAAATAATACCTGTAACATTTGCAAATTGTTTTACTTTTTATATTTTTTTAAAGATTTTATTTATTTATTTGACAGAGAGAAACATAGCTAGAGAGGGAACACAAGCAGGGGGAGTGAGAGAGGGAGAAGCAGGCTTCCCGCCGAGCAGGGAGCCCAATGCGGGGCTCGATCCCGGGTGTCTGGGTTCATGACCTGATCCGAAGGCAGTCGCTTAACCAACTGAGCCACCCAGATGCCCGTTTTACTTTTTAAACAAGTACTCCAAAACACCCCCAAAAAACTGTTCATTTAAATCTGGAAGTGATAGCATCATCATCACCACTGCTGTTTTGTAGAAAAGAAAGCTGCTTAAATTGCCAGGGGACTGGCCTGTGTGCACCAAGTTTATGGTAGGCATGTTTACACATGTACACAGTGTCCTATTCCTTGGAATCTATGTTACTTTATGTGGCAAAAGGGAACTGAGTTGCAGATGGAATTTAAGGTGCTAATCAACTGAACTTAAGACAGGAAAATTATCCTGAATTACCCAGATGGGCTCCATATAATCGTAACGGTCCTTGAAAGTAAAAACAGGGGTTCCTGGGTGGTTCAGTCATTAAGTGTCTGTCTGCCTTCGGCTCAGGTCATAATCCTAGTGTCCTGGGATCAAGCCCCACATGAGGCTCCTTGGTCAGCAAGGAGCCTGCTTCTCCCTCTCCCGCTCCCCGCTGCTTGTGTTCCTCCTCGCCCGTCAAATAAATAAATAAGTAAAATCTTTTTTTAAAAAAAGTAAAAATAGGAGGCAGAAGAGTGAGAACAGAGAGAGATAGAAGTCTTGAGAAGGGCTTGTGGGCTCTGAAGATAGTGGAAAGGGCCACAAGCCAAAGAAAGTGGGGTAGCCTCTAGAAGGTGGAAAAGGCGAGGAAATGGATTCTTTCCAGAGCCTGCAAAAGGAACGCAGCTCTGAGGGGACCTGGGTGGTTCAGTCAGTTCAGCATGTGACTTTTGATCTCAGCTCAGGTCTTGATCTCAAGGTCATGAGTTCAAGTCCTGCACTGGGCTCCACTCTGGGTATGGAACTTTGGGAAAAAAAAAAAAGGAAGGAAGCTCTGCTGACACATGATTTTAAGCACAAAGATACTCATTTGGTGTTTGGACTTCCAGAACTGCAAGATAAGAAACTGAGTCGTTTAAGCCATTAAATAATCCAGTAATTTGCTAATATACAGCTTATCAGTGCCAGGGCCAAGATTCAAATCCAGAGCTTTGAACTTGGTGTTATTTGCTATGTCCCCTAGCATATAAATTATGATTTTTTTTTTACCTTCAAATGTCAATGCATTTAAAATTACATAAGCATGGACAGAAGGCCTTAATGGGATCATACATTACCTGTCTGAAATTTAGCCAACTAGTAACTTCCCCCTACACAGCTCATTACTCTGGATGTAATCAAGAGATAAATCCAAATCTCAGCATTTTCAACATCATTATATATAACTGCAAGCCATTTAGTTCTTATTATCTTTAGGTCAGATCTAAAGCACCATATTGGAAAGAGAATACTACATTCTATAGGCAAGAACAGTGACATCAGGAATGGCAGTTAATGAGATATTAAAAGTGGAAAAAAGGGAAAAAAGAAATACCTACATATGAATTAAAACAAAATAAAATGTCTTAACTGCTGGGAGAATTATCCATTTCAACAGTGCACCTCCATTTAAAATTCTGGGAGTTATCCTTGATATTCTGTCACTCCACCCCCATTTTTGTGAAATACAATGATAACACCTGTTGATTATATTTCCGAAATGAATCTGAAATTCATGTTTCCCTTGATCACTTGGTAACCATTCAGGCTGAAGCCCCCATAACCCTCTGCCTGGAAGACCACAAGAACTCACTTCCACTCTCACCTGTTCCCACAGGCAGTCGGCTAAAGATTACAACCTCAAATTTATTTTTCTAGCAAAAACTTAGAAATAAGGAAAATACTATACAGTTGTGAAAATGAACGCACTATTGTTACTTGTACCAATGCAGATGAATCTCAAAAAACAAAAACAAAAAAACACTGAGCAAAACAAGTGGAAGAATATCTCATTATATTACATAAAATTCAAAAAACATGAAAAGTCCTAAGTTGTTTATGACTAAAGAAAATGTAGTCAAACTATTTTTTATAAAGCAAGGCAATCATAAAAAGAAAATTCAGGATCAGAGATAATGGGATATGCAAGGGGGGTTGAGTTGTATGGTTGGATTTTTTTTTTCTTTTTTAAAGATTTTATTTATTTATTTGACAGAGAGAGAGATCACAAGTAGGCAGAGAGGCAGGCAGAGAGAGGGGAGGAAGCAGGCTCTCCGCTGAGCAGAGAGCCCAATGTGGGCCTCAATCCCAGGACCCTGAGACCATGACCTGAGCCGAAGGCAGAGGCTTTAATCCACTGAGCCACCCAGGCACCCTGGTTGACTTTGAATGTAATAATTTCTTTTGCTAATGCTGAATGGTAGATATGTGTTATTTGTTATTCTTTAAATTCTACAACAGACATGTTTTTTTTTAAAAGTGATGTTTCTATTAAAATGGTAAAAACAATTTTGAGGTTTAGAGGCATAACTCTTATTAATCTAATCAGAAACTCAGTATGACAGTTACAACAATGACAGTAATAATGAACATTAACTGAGCACTTACATCAAGCACTGCTCTTAAAAATTTACACATACACACATCATATATAATCATTTAATCCTCCCAACAATACTATAAGGTAGCAAAATTATTTTCCCTTTGCAGGTAGGAAATTGTATTTCTGAGAAGTTCTATGACTTGTCTAATAACCAAACTAACAGGTGGTAGGCCGAGAATCCAAACCCAGGCAGTCTGCTGCAGAGTGCCTGTGCATAACCATTCCAAAACACACAGTCTCAAAATACTTTCATTCCTGTCGGATCCGATCCAGAGGCCCAACAATTTTTTTTTTATTTTCAATCTTAAATTAACCAAGGACAATTATTATAGAACAAATACTCTTATTAAAGTATTTCATGTACATTCTGCAAACTCTTATAATTTATATGCTAATAGGGCAGGTTACAATAGAGCTTTGTATGTTATCTATACAGAGGGTAAGTAACACGTTAATATACATGCTAAGCTATAAAACTGACTTGTCAATTTCTTGAAACTTTATTAATTTGTTGAAAGGTTTTTAAAGCACTCTCCAGTTATTTTCAGGACTTCTAATCCTAGCAAGCTATCACATTTATCTTCTTCCTTACATAAAAAGAGGGAAGGGCGCCTGGGTGGCTCAGTTGGTTAAGCGACTGCCTTCGGCTCAGGTCATGATCCCGGAGACCCGGGATCGAGCCCCACATCGGGCTCCCTGCTTGGCGGGAAGCCTGCTTCTCCCTCTCTTACTCTCCCTGCTTGTGTTCCCTCGCTCGCTGTGTTTCTCTCTGTCAAATAAATAAAATCTTTAAAAAAAAAAAAGAGGGAAAATGGGCAAAATTATTTCAGACATCTGGCAAGAGGCAGCACCAGACTGCCTCATCCCTGAAAGGAGAAAAACCAATGAGGTGAGTCCTGTGACCACTCTGGCTTTCTGCCTGGATGCACTTTTTGAAGCACAGAGTAGGGAGAGCCATTTCAAGCAGAGCACAGAAGTCTCACCGAGTTAAGGAGACTGATACTAGAGTTTGGAAAGACAAAGGCAGCTGGAATTTGAGAGCAAACAAGGGAGCTAGACAGAGAAAAGAACTCTAGAAATCAACATGGGGGCCGTGCCTTTGGTTGACTAATAATCCATGTACGTATATGGTGAAATTCCACAACAACAAACAAAAAACTGCCAGGGAGTGATGAGCTAAACAATGCTGAGATATAACACAAGACCAGAAGACACTGGAATTCTGAGTTCAGGTGATCATTAGATACTTAGAAAGGGTCACATCTTAATAGCTAGGTAAAATTAGACCTAGAAGAAGGTGACTATAGACCTACCCCAACACAGCCTGGAAGGGACTGACTTATCTTCAAGGATCATAAATGTCTGCTAAAATAAAACAAAACTGAAAAGACAGCCACATAATCAAAACATTCAACAATGTAACAGTCATAATATCTAGCATCAAAAGGTTATAAGACATGCCTAGAAGCAGCAAAAAATGACACAAAACCAAAAAGAAAATTAGCTTAAAGAAAGAAGCTGAAAATGACAGAGATGATGCAGTTAGCAAGAAAAGACCTTAACTGGTATTTGTATTTATTAAAATTATATATGTTAAAGAAAATAATGAATACAATAAGTAAAGAAATGGGTGGAACGAACACACACACACACACAGGCATACCAAGAAGCCTGGCTGGCTCAGTTGATACAGCATGCAACTATTTATGTCGGGGTTGTGAGTTCAAGCCCCACATCTTGCCTTGATGTTGACAGCTGCTGACTGATCTGGGTGGTAGATGCTAAAGGCTAAGGTGCCTGTGCCAATTTCTTAAAATAAGACAACAGTAAAATGGGCTACATCAGCTGACTCTTGCTTTCATGAACAACTTCTCTGTAGCATGTAATGCTGCCTAACAGCATTTGGCCCACAGCAGAACTGTCGAAACTGGAGCTAATCCTCTGCTTTCTCAACTAAATTTATGTAATATTTGAAACTCTCTGTGGTCATTTCAATAATCTTCACAGCATCTTCACTAGATTAGATCTCAAGAAACCACTTTCTTTGCTTACCTGTACGTTGCAACCCCTCTTCAAGTTTTATCATAAGATTGTGCCATTCAGCCATCATCTCCAGGTTTCACTTCTCATTCAGCTCTCTTCCTATTCCCATCACATCTGCACTGACTTCCTCTACTGAAGCCATGAACCCCTCAAAATCATCCATGAGGGTTGAAATCAACTTCCAAACTCCCACTAATGTTGATATTTTGACCTCTCCTCATAAATCATGAATATACTTAATGATATTTAGAATAGTGAATACCCTCCAGGTGGTTTTCAATTGACTCTGTCCAGATGCATGAGAGGAATCACTGTCTCTAGCAGCTTACAGCATTAAGAAATGTATTACTTAAACAAGACTTGAAAATTGAAATGACTCTTTGATCCACAGGCTGCAGAATGAATATTCTGTTTGCAGAAATTAAAATATTAATCTCACCATACATTTCCATCAGGGCTCTTGGGTGAACACGTGCATTTGTCAATGAGCAATATTTTGAAAGGAATCTTTTTCTGAGCAGCAGGTCTCAACAGTAGGCTTAAAATATTCAGAAAACCATACTGTAAACAGATGTGCTGTTGTGAGGCTTTGTTGTTCCATTTATAGAGCATAGAGTAGATTTAGCGTAATTGTTAAGAATCCTAGGATTTTTGGAATGTTAAATGAGCAACGGCTCCAACTTCAAGTCATCAGCTACACTAACCCCTAACAAGAGATTCAAGCCTATCCTATGAAGCTAGGCACTGCCTTCTCTCTACTTTATAACGTCCTAGATGGCATCTTCATCTAATAGAAGAAAAACTACACTGAAAATATGTTAAGTGTACCTACCTTCAAAAATTATCTTTGCTAGGGATGCCTGAGTGGCTCGGTCAGTTAAGTATCTACCTTTGGCTCAGGTCATGATCCCAGGTCATGATTCTAGCCCCACATCAGGCTTTCTGCTCCACACTGTGTCTCCTTGTCCCTCTCCTTTTGCCTTTCCCCCCTGCTCCTGATCTCTCTCTCTCAAACAAATAAAATCTTTAAAAGAAATAATAATTATCTTTTCTAGACCCTCTAGATACTTGCTGCTTCGGCTTGCACTTTTAAGTTATGGATATGGTATCTTTCTCTAAACCTTATGGACAAACCAACCTCGGTAGGTTTCAGACTTTTCTTTCTCACTTCTCTCTGCTGTCATAGAACTAAGAGAGTTAGTGATTTCCTTGCTCTGTATTAGGCTTTGGCTTAAGGGAATGTTATGGCTGGTTTGATCTTCTGTCCAAACCAACTTTTGGACATGGTTTCAATGTCCAAAACTTTGATCTCCACAAAACATATGATCTCCGTATCAATATAAAGCTGTTTCACTTTCTTATCACTTGTGTGTTCACTGGAGTAGCATTTTTAACTTCCTTCAAGAACTTTTCCTTTGCATTCACAACTTGGCTGTCAGGTGCAGAGGCCTAACTTTTGGATTATCTCAGGTTTTGACAGGCCTTTCTCTCTAAGCTTAATCATTTCTACTTTCTGATTTAAAGTGAAAGACATATGACTCTTGAGCACTTAGAGGCTATTGTAGGGTTACTAACTGGCCTAATTTCACTATTGTTGTGTCTCAGGCAACACAGAGAACCAAGGTGAGGAAGAAAGATGGGGAATGGCTGGTCACCGGAGCACCAGCACCAGTGCAGCATCACTTTATCTATTAAGGTTGGTATCTTATTTGGACACAGTTCATGGAGCCCCAAAACAATTACAATAGTAACACCAAAGCAGGCTTCCCGCCGAGCAGGGAGCCCGATGTGGGGCTCGATCCCGGGTCTCCAGGATCATGACCTGAGCCGAAGGCAGTCGCTTAACCAACTGAGCCACCCAGGCGCCCCGAAATATCTCATTTTTAAATATTGACTGACTACATGCCGAAATAATAGTAACTAGTTATATTGTGTAAAATAATTTTTTTTTTAAAGATCTTAGTGTACTTTCATGAGAGGGCACAATCAGGAAAGGGGGCAAAGGGAGATGGAGAAGTAGATTCCCTACTAAGCAGGGAACCTGAAAAGGGGCTTGATCCCAGGATGCTGGGATCACAACCTGAGTCAAAGGCAGATTCTTAACCAACTGAGCCACCCAGGCACCGCAAATGGGTATAAATATGTATACATAGGGGCATCTGGGTGGCTCGGTCATTAACAGTCTACCTTCGGCTCAGGTCATGATCCCATAGTCCTGGGATCCAGCCCTGCATAAAGCTCCCTGCTCGGCAGGAAGCCTGCTTCTCAGTCTCTCACTCCCCCTGCTTGTGTTCCCTCTCTAGCTGTGGTTCTATCAAATAAATAAATAGAATCTTTAAAATATATATATATATATATACATATATATGTATTTATGTATCTATATACACATACATATACACATGTGTATTTATTTATATTAAGATATAAGGTCTGTGATTCATCAATCTTACACAATTCACAGTACTCACCATAGCACATATCGTCCCTAATGCCAATCACCCAGCCTTTCCATCCCTCCCACCCCTCTCAACTCCAGCAACCCTCAGTTGTTTCCTATGACTAAGAGTCTCTTATGATTTGTCTCTCTCCCTGGTTTCATCTTGTTTCATTTTTTTCCTCCCTTTCCCTATGATCTTCTGCCTTATTTCTCAAATTGCACATAAAAATGAGATCATATAATTTTCTTTCTCTGATTGGCTTATTTCACTTAGCATAATATCCTTTGGTTCCATCCATGTCATTGCAAATAGCAAGATTTCAATTTTTGATGGCTGCATAATACTCCAGTGTGTGTGTGTGTCTGTCGATGGACATATGGGCTCTTTCCATAGTTTGCCTATTGTGGACACTGCTGCTATAAACATTAGGGTACACGTGCCCCTTTGGATCACTACATTTATATCCTTGGAGTAAATACCCAGTACTGCAATTGCTGGGTCATAGGGTAGCTCTATTTTCAACTTTTTGAGGAGCCTCCACACTGTTTTCCAAAGTGGATGCACCAGCTTGTATCCCCACCAACAGTGTAGGAGGGTTCCCCTTTCTCCACATCCTCACCAACATCTCTCATTACCTGACTGGTTAATTTTAGCCATTCTGCCTGGTGTAAGGTAGTATCTCATTGTGGTTTTGGTTTGTATTTCCCTAATGCTGAGTGACATTGAGCCTTTTTTCATGTCTGTTGGCCATTTTTATGTCTTCTTTGTGGAAATGTCTGTTCATGCCTTCTGCCCATTTCTTGATTGGATTATTTGTTTTTGGATATTGAGTTTGAGAAATTCTTTATTCTGGATACTAGCCCTTTCTCTGATATTTGCAAATACCTTCTCCCATTCTGTTGGCTATCTTTGGTTTTGTTCACTGTTTCCTTTGCTGTGCAAAAGCTTTTGATCTTGATGAAGTCCCAGTAGTTCATTTTTGACCTTACCTCCCTTGCCTTTGGCGATGTGTCTAGGAAGAAGTTGCTGGGGCTGGGTCAAAGACATTGCTACCTGTTTTCTCCTCAAGGATTTTGATGGATTCCTGTCTAAATTTGAGGACTTTCATCCATTTTGAGTTTATTTTTGTGTGTGCTGTAAGGAAATGGCCCAGATTTATTCTTCTGCATGTGGCTGTCCAACAGCATTTGTGAAAGAGACTATCTTTTTTCCATTGGACATTCTTTCTTGTTTTGTAGAAGATGAGTTGAACAAAGAGTTGAGGGTCCATTTCTGGACTCTATTCTGTTCCACTGATCTGTGTGTCTGTTTTTGTGCCAGTACCACACTGTCTTGATGGTTACAACTTTGTAATAGAGCTTGAAGTCCGGAATTGTGATGCCACCAGCTTTGCTTTTCTTTTTCAACATTTCTCTGGCTATTCGGGGTCTTTTCTAGTTCCATACAAATTTTAGGATTATTTGTTTCCTTTCTGTGAAAAAAGTTGATGGCATTTTGATAGTTGATGGCACTTGATGTGTAGACTGCTCTAGGTAACATAGGCATTTTCAAAATATTCTTCCAATCCATGAGCATGGAATGATTTTCCATTTCCTTGTGTCTTCCTCAATTTCTTTCATGAGTATTCTATTGTTTTCTGAGCACAGATTCTTTGCCTCTTTGGTTAGGTTTATTCCTAGGTAGCCTGTGGTTTTGGGTATAATTGTAAATGGGATCCACTCCTTAATTTCTCCTTCTTCTGCCTTGTTGATGTACAGAAATGCAACTGATTTCTCTGCACTGATTTTATATCCTGACACTTTACTGAATTCCTGTATGAGTTCTACCATTTTTGGTGGGTAGTGTTTTGGGTTTTCCACATGAATTATCATATCACCTGCAAGAGTGAGAGTCTGACTTCTTTGCTGATTCAGATGCCTTTTATTTTTTGGTTATGTCTCACTCCTGAGGCTAGGACTTCTAATACTATGTTGAATAGCAGTAATGATAGTGGACATCCCTACTGTGTTCCTGACCTTAGGGGAAAAGTTCTCACTTTTTCCCCACTGAGAATGATATTCACTGTGGGATTTTTTTTTTTAAGATTTTATTTATTTGAAAGAGAAAGAGACACTGTGAGAGAGGGGACACAAACAGAGGGAGGGCGAGAGGGAGAAGCAGGCTTCAGGCTGAGCAGGGAGCCTGATATGGAGCTCAATCCCAGGACTCCAGGATCAAGACCCAAGCCAAAGGCAGATGTTAATGACAGAGCCACCCAGGTGCCTCCACTGTGGGTTTTTCATTGATGGCTTTTTATGATATTATGTTCCCTCTATCCCTACATTCTGAGGAGTTTTAATCAAGAAGGATGCTGTACTCAATGCTTTTTCTGTATCTGTTGAGAGTATCATATGGATCTTGTTCCTTCTTTCATTAATGTAGTGTATCACATTGATTGATTATGGATGTTGGACCAACCTTGCAACCCAGGAATAAATTCCACTTGGTTGTGATGAACAATTCTTTTGGAGCGCCTGGGTGGCTCAGCTGTTAAGCATCTGCCTTGGACTCAGGTCATGATGCCAGAGTCCCAGGATTGAGCCTCACATTGGGCTCCCTGCTTGGCAGAAAGCCTGCATCTCCCTCTCTCATTCCCTGTGCTTCTGTTCCCTCTCTACCTGTTTCTCTCTGTCAGATAAATAAAATCTTAAAAAAATAATAATTCTTTAAATGTACTGTTGAATTCTATTCAACTGATATTTTGGTGATAGTTTTTGCATCCACGTTCATCAGGAATATTGGTCTGTAACTCTCCTTTTTGATGGGGTCTTTCTCTGGTTTTGGTATCAACTAAAAGCTGGCCTCTTAATTAAATGAGTTTGGAAGTTTTCCTTCCATTTCTATTTTTTGGAACAGTTTCAGAAGAATGGGTATTAATTCCTCTTCAAGTCCTTGACAGAAATCCCCTGGGAAGCCAAATGATCCTGGGCTCTTGTTTGTTGGGAAACTTTTGATTACTGCTTCAAATTCCTTGTTGGTTATGGGTCTGTTCAAGTTTTCTATTTCTTCTTGGTTCAGTTTTGATAGTTTATACATCTCTAGGAATGCATCCATTTCTTCTGGATTTTCTAATTTGTTGGCATATAGATACTCATTAATATTTTATTGAAATTATTTGTATTTCTTTGGGGTTGTTGTGATCTCTCCTGTTTCATCCATGATTTTATTTATTTGGGTCCTTTCTCTTTTCTTTTGTAAGTCTGGCCAGAGGTTTATCAATCTTATTAATTTTTTCAAAGAACCATCTCCTAGTTTTGTTGATGTGTTCTACTCTTCTTATGGTTTCTATTTCATTGTTTTCTGCTCTGATCTTTATTACTTCTCTTCTCTTGCTGGGTTTAGGCTTTATTTGCAGTTCTTTCAAACCTTGCTCCTGTAGGTATAGGATTAGGTTGTATACTTGAGACCTTTCTTGTTTTTTGAGAAAAGCTTGTATTGCTATATACTTTCCTCCTAGGACCACCTTTGCTGCACCACAAAGGTTTTGGACAGTTATGTTTTCATTTTCACTTGTTTCCATAAATTTTTTTAAATCCTTTAATCTTCTGGTTGACCCACTCATTCTTTAGTAGGATGCTCTTCAGCCTCCATGTATTTGAGTTCTTTCCGACTTTTCTCTTGTGATTGAGCTTGAGTTTCAAAGTATCATGCTCTGAAAATATGCAGGGAATGATCCCAATCTTTTGGTACCAGTTGACACCTGATTTCTCATCCAGAATGTGATCTCTTCTGGACAATGTTCCATGTGCATTTGAGAAGAATGTGTTTTCTGTTGCTTTGGAATGGAATGTTCTGAATGTATCTGTGAAGTCCATCTGGTGCAATGTGCCATTTAAAGCCCTTATTTCCTTGTTGCTCTTTTGGTTAGATGGTCTGTCCATTTCAGTGAGGGGGGTGTTAAAGTCCCATACTTTTATTGTATTACTGTTGATGTGTTTGATTGTGTCATTAATTGGCTTATATAATTGGCTGCTCCCACGTTAGGAGCATAAACATATACAATTGTTAGAGCTTCTTGTTGAAAGGTATGATATGATACAGTGTCCTTCCTCATCTCTTACTATAGTCTTTGGTTTAAAATAGAATTTGTCTGATATAAGGATTGCCACCCCAGCCTTCTTTCAATGTCCATTTGCATGGTAAATGGTTTTCTACCCCCTCACTTTAAATTTAGAGGTGTCTCTGGACCTAAAATGAGTCTCCTGCAGGCAGCATATCAATGGGTCTTGCTTTTTTATCCCATCTGATACCCTGTGTCTTTTGACTGGGGCATTTAGCCCACTTACATTCAGGGTAACTACTGAAAGATATGAATTTAGTGCCATTGTATTGCCTGTAAAGTGACTGTTACTGTATATTGTCTCTGTTCCTTTCTTGTCTATGTTACTTTTAGGTTCTTTGCTTAGAGGACTCCTTTCAAAATCTCTTATAGGGCTGGTTTGGTGATCACAAATTCTTTTAGTTTCTGTTTGCCCTGGAAGTTTTTTATCTCTCCTTCTATTTCCAATGACAGCCTAGCTGGGTATAGTATTCTTGGCTGCATATATTTCTCATTTAGTGCCCTGAATGTGTCATGCCAGTCCTTTCTGAGCTGCCAGGTCTCTGTGGATAGGTCTGCTGCCAGTATAATGTTTCTACCATTGTAAGTTACAGACCTCTTGTCTTAAGCTGCCTTCAGGATTTTCTCTTTGTCTCTGAGATTTGGAAGCTTCCCTATTATTTGTCAAGGTGTTGACCTATTTTTATTGATTCTGAGGGGGGTTCTCTCTGCCTCCTGGATTTTGATGCCCATTTCCTTCCCCAAATTAGGGCAATTTTCTGCTATAATTTGCTCCAATATACCTTCTCCCCCCACTTTCTTCTTCTGGCATCCCAATTATTCTAATAATATTTCACTTTATGGTATCACTTATCTCTCAATTCTACCCTTGTGATCCAGTAGTTGTTTCTCTCTTTCTCACCATCCTTATAATCCATCATTTGGGCTTCTATATCACTAATTCTCTCTTCTGCCTCATTTATCCTAGCAATTATAGCCTCCATTTTTTATTGTACCTCATTAATAGCCTTACTGATTTTGACTTGGTTAGATTTTATTTCTCCAGAAAGGGATGCTCTAGTATCTTCTATGCTTTTTTCCAAGCCCAGCTAGTATATTTATAATTGTCATTCTAAACTCCAGTTGTGAAATCTTACTAATGTCTGGATTGATTAGTTCCCTGGCAGTCAGTACTGCCTCTTGTTCTTTTCTTTGAGGTGAGTTTTTCCATTCTGTCATTTTGTCCACGGAAGAATAGATGAAAGAGAGAACAAAATGCTAAAAGGTAACAATGACCACAGAAGAATATACAGTAAAAGATTCAGAAGAGACTGCAAAAGGGGGTAAAAAAGGGGTAAAAAAAAAAAAAAGATTATGATCAGGCTGGTGAATAGAACAGAGCCACACATCAGATTTTGGGTGTATTTTGGTTTGTTAGAAGAAACTTCCTCCCAAAATCTTAAAGAAAGAAAAACATATATATACAAAAATAAGGGTAAATACAATGAAGGAATGGAATATGACTATAAAAATGAAAATTAAAAAGATTTTTAAAAATTTTTTATGATTTTATTTATTTACTTGACAGAGAGAGACATAGTGAGAGAGGGAACACAAGCAGGAGAGTGGGAAGAGGAGAAGCAGGCTTTCTACTGAGCAGGGAGCCTGATGTGGGGCTCGATCCCAGGACCCTGGGATCATGACCTGAGCCAAAGGGAGACACTTAACAACTGAGCCACCCAGGTGTCCCTAAAAAATATTTTTAAAAAGGAATTAATATGACAAGAAGTTCTGTGAAAAAGGAAAGAAGAAAAATTAAAAATAAAAAAAAAGAGAGAATGTGATCAGGCAGGTGAATAAAACAAAGCCATACACTAGATTTTGGATATATTTTGGTCTGTTAGAAGAAATTGCAGGGGCGCCTGGGTGGCTCAGTTGGTTAAGCGACTGCTTTCGGCTCAGGTCATGATCCCGGAGACCCGGGATCGAGTCCCACATCGGGCTCCCTGCTCAGCAGGAAGCCTGCTTCTCCCTCTCTCACTCCCCCTACTTGTGTTCCCTCTCTGGCTGTGTTTCCTTCTGTCAAATAAATAAAATCTTAAAAAAAAAAAAAAAAAAGAAGAAATTGCAGCCCAAAATTTTAAAGAAAGTAAAACTTTACATATATATATAGTATTATATATTTATATATAAATTATAATCTATATATTTATATTATAAATTTATAATTATATATATTTTTATATATTTATATATAAAACTTTATATATATACAGTATATATATAAAAAATAAGGTTTATATATAAAATAAGGCTAAGTACAATGAAGGAATATAATATGACTATAAAAATGAAAATTAAAAAAGATTTTATTAAAAAAGGAATTAAGAAGTTGGCTGAAAATGGAAAGAAAAATTCAAAAAAAGAAAATGTTAAAAATTAACTTTGAAAAACTAAAGAATCATGGGGGAAAAGCCATGAATTCTACGTGTTGTATTCCCCTAGCACGGGAGTTCTGCAGTACTCATTGACCAGTAAACTTCATCTTTGCTGGATGTTCTTGCTGATCTTCTGGGGGAGTAGCCTGCTGCAGTGATTCTTCAGTGTCTGCCTGAGGTGGAACTGCACCACCCTTGCCATGGGCCAGCTAAGTAGTCTCCCTGGGTTTGCCCTCAGTAGCTTTTGTGCCCTGAAGGCTTTCTGCACAGCTTTAGAGGACAAGAATGAAAATGGGCTCAGGGCCCCACAGAGCACAGAGCCCCACTCCTCAGTGCACCCTCACAGAAAAGCAGTCAGTCTTTTCTTTGATCTCCTGCTGAGTTCACAGGTGTTCAAGATGGTTTGATAACTAGCTGAATGCCTGGGATCAGATGAAATTTAGGTCTCTTAGTTCTCCACGATCTTGCTAGTCTTCCTAAAATATTTTTATAATTAATTTTACCATTTAATTGTTTAATGTGGCTAAAATTAAATCTACATACATAATTATGGCTCACATTATATTTCTTTAATTTTTTTTAAAGATTTTATTTATTTGACGGAGAAAAACACAGCCAGGGAGGGAACACAAGCAGGGGGCGTGAGAGAGGGAGAAGCAGGCTTCCCACCGAGCAGGGAGCCCGTTGTGGGACTCGATCCCGGGTCTCTGGGATCATGACCTGAGACGAAGGCAGTCGCTTAACCAACTGAGCCACCCAGGCGCCCCTCACATTATATTTCTAATAAATAGTGCTCTGCCACAGCAACCACTGTAAGATAAAACAAGAAGGTCTAGCTATTAAACTAAAGTAGAGATGAAATGGAATAGCAAGAATATATATATTTTTTAAGTTAGGAATATAGGAAAAAATAATGAAGAACAATTGAGAAAAACAGAAAACAAGACCAAGATACTAGATGTGATAGTCTTTTTTATTTTCTTTTTTTTTTTTGACGTGGCAGTTTTAAAACATGGTACTAAATATCTCTGATACTCTTCACATTGAGAGGTGTGATTTCTTTTTTCCCTTGAATCTGGGTAGGGGTTTGTGCCTTCTAGTACTTTAGTGGGTACAGTGAAAGTGTCACTTTGTGATTTCTGGAGTAGGTTACAAAGAATAGGTAGCTTCCACCTGGTTCTTTGAGAGACATTGTCTTGAAACCCTGTCACTGAGTTGTGAGGAAGCCAAAAAGCCCTATACAGAGGCCAAGGGTAGAAGGTTCCAGCCAACAGCCCTAGATGAATTACTACTAGCTAACAGTTATCATCAACCACCATTAATGGAGTAAGCCAAGAGATGATTCCAGCCCCAAGTTATTCTATTACGACTAGCATTCAAATCTCCCCATCAGAGGCCCCTGACATTGACAAGCAGAGCAAGCCATCCCTAATATGTCCTTTCTGAGTTCCTGACTAATAAAATCCAAAAAGGCATTAAAATGATTATAATTTTATGCCGCTAATCTTGGGATGGTTTGTGACTTAGCAACAGCAACAAATACAAAAAGATTCAAATCCCGCACATCAACAATCACATTAAGTAGAAATACTTAAACATTCCATGAAAAGGCAGCACCTGTCAGACTGGATAAAAACCAAGAACCAATTATATGTTCTCATTTATTTATTTAATTAATTAATTTGAGAGAGCAAGAGAGAGAGATTGAGAGAGAACAAGCGTAGAGGAGGGTCAGAGAGAGAGGAAGAAGTAGGCCCTGAGACCATGACCTGGGCCAAAGGCAGATGCTTAACTGTCTGAGCCACCCAGGCACCCCAGAAGAAACCCACTTTAATAAGACTTAACAGGTTTAAAGTAAAAAGAATGAAAAGGACATACCATGCAAACACTAATCAGATAAAAGCTAGGATTTTTTTTTGTTTTTCTTTCTAATATCAAAGTATGCTTCAGAACAAAAATTACTACCAGGAAAATAATAAACTAAATAAAAACTTCATTAATAATAAAAGGGTTGATTCATCAAAGATGTCACAATTTTAAACGTGCTTACACCCAATAACAAAGCTTCAAAATAAATGAAACCAAAAAAAATGACAAAATTGAAAACACAAATGGATAACTCACAATTATCACTACAGACTTCAACAACATCTATCAGTCAGTAACTGGTAGAAAACAAAAAATCCGTAAGGATGATCTGAACAAAGGATTTGAACAACAGTGTTACAGCGAGATAGATTTCAATTAGTCACTTGCATTTCTGCACATTTTGTGAGCCAGAGCAGTGACTGCCTTTGTGGCACACTACTCTCTTCAAGGATGTTTCTATAACAAATACAGCTTTGGAAGAGAGAGGTAGGGTCTCAATCAGAAGCAAAGGGCAGGTTTGTTTACTGTGTAATATAATGTCTCCCTCCAGGTAAAAGGAAGTTTGTCTGCCGTCTATTATAGAAGATTTGACTATTCCCAAACTGAAAGTTCTTCAGATATGACTCATACCCACCTATGAACAGTACTTACTTGGAACTCTTTGCATCTCCTATAGATAACAGGGGAATAGACATATACATCAAAGCTATACTGTTTATTGTGTTATCATGAAGCCCTTTGTTTCTACCAGCAGCATTAAAACATGACAGACTAACCTCCCTTGCATGCAAGGATGAAGAAATCTGAGAAGCTCACAGTTTTCAACAACTATCAACCATGTTGACCCAACCCACATCAACAGAATACTCCATCCAGTGTTATTTTCACCATGACAGACCAAATTCAGAGCCATAAAACACATCTCAGAGAACTGAAAGGAACTAAAATAATACAAATATTTTCTGAGACACATCAAAATTAAATTACATATCACTAAACGAAATATGAAAAATCTTCACATATTTGAGAATTAAACAGAACATTTCAAAATAACCAGAATCAAAGAAAAAAATATGAGAAAATTAGGAAATATTTTGAGAAAAACAATGTCCCCAAATTCAAGAGAAGCAACTAAGGATAATTTATATAAAGCTTTAAGTTTTATGTTTCAAATGAAGAAAGGTCTCAGATCATGTATTTAAGTTCCAGCTTAAAAGTTAGGAAGGAAATATCCAAGTAAGTCCAAAATAGGAAGAAAGGAAATAACAAATATGCAGGCAGAATAAAAGAAATAGAAAAATACACAAACAAGAGGGAAAAATCAATGATGCCCAAGACTGGGTCTTTTTAAAAACTTAGTAAATTTGTCAAATTCTAATCATAGCAAAAGAGAAGAAGATACAAGTCCAAAAAAAAAAGGTGCAAGTTCTAATATCAAAAATGAAAGTGACGGCATCCTACAGATATTAAAAGCTTTATAAAAAAACATTATGCCAACAAAGGTGCAATGGATAAATTCTTTAAAAGGCAAAAATTACTAAAACTGATTCAAGAAGAAATAGAAAACTGTAATAGAATTCAGCTATTAGGCAGCAACCTCTTTGACATCAGCCACAGCAACTTCTTTCAAGACACGTCTCCAAAGGCAAAGGAGACAAAAGCAAAAATGAACTTCTGGGACTTCATCAAAATAAAAAGCTTCTGTACAGCAAGGGAAATAGTCAACAAAACAAAGAGGCAACCCACAGAATGGGAGAAGATATTTGCAAATGACACTACAGACAAAGGGCTGGTATCCAAGACCTATAAAGAACTACTCAAACTCAACACCCAAAAAGAAGATGAACACATCAAAAAATGGGCAAGAGACATGAAGAGGCACTTCTCCGTAGAAGATATACAAACGGCTAACAGACACATGAAAAAATGTTCGTCACTAGCTATCAGGGAAATTCAAATCAAAACCACAGTGAGATTCCACCTTACACCAGTCAGAATGGCCAAAATTAACAAGTCAGGAAACAACAAGTGTTGGAGAGGCTGCGGAAAAAGGGGAACCCTCTTACGCTGTTGGTGGGAATGCAAGTTGGTGCAGCTGCTTTGGAAAACAATGTGGAGATTCCTTAAAAAATTAAAAATAGAGCTACCCTATGACCCTGCAATTGCACTACTGGGCATTTATCCCAAAGATACGGATGTAGTGAAAAGAAGGGCCATATGCCCCCCAATGTTCATCGCAGCAATGGCCACAATCGCTAAACTGTGGAAAGAGCCAAGGTGCCCATCAACAGATGAATGGATAAAGAAGATGTGGTACATATATACAATGGAATACTACGCCTCCGTCAGAAAGGGTGAATATCCAACTTTGTAGCAACATGGACTGGGCTGGAAGAGATTATGCTGAGTGAAATAAGCCAAGTAGAGAAAACCAAGTATCACATGGTTTCACTTACTTGCGGTGCATAAGGGGTAATACAGAAGACAGTAGGAGAAGGAAAGTAAATGGGAAGTAGGGTAATTCAGGGAGATAAACAAAATAAGACAGACTTTGGACACAGAAACAAACTGAGGGACTTAGAGGGAGGGGGTGGGGGGATGGGAGAACCTGGTGGTGGGTACTGGGGACACCTATTGCATGGAACACTGGGTGTGGGGAATGGGCAATGAATCTTGGAACACTGAAAAAAAAATAAAAATAAAAATTAAAACAAAAAGAATTCAGCTATTAAAGAATTTGAACCAATAATTTAAAATCTTCCCCCAAAAACAGTTCAGGAGCACATACTTTCATTAGTGATATTAAACAAAAATGTAAGAAAAAAATTCCCACATGCACTTAGAAAATAGAGGTAAATTTCCCTGATATCAAAGATAACAAAGGCATTATTGGAAAACTAGAGACCATATTCTACATGAACATGGATACAAAAATTTTTAACAAAATTTATTTTTTAAAAAGATTAATTAATTAATTAGAGAAAGAGAAAGCACAGGGGGTAGGGGCAGAGGGGGAGAGAGGGAGGGAGAGAGAGAGAAAGGGAGAGAGAGAGAGAGAGAGAGAGAGAGAGAGAGAATATCCCAAGCAGACTCCATGGTGAGCCCAGTGCAGAGTTGGATCTCACAACCCTGAGACCATGACCTGAGCCAAAATCAAGGGTTGGGCACTCAACCGACTGAGCCACCCAGGTGTCTCTTAACAAAATTTTAGCAGCAGAAAACAACAATATATAAAAAGAATAACACCACATTACTCAATGGGATTTACCCCAGTAATGAGAGGTGGGGTTAACAACCTAGATTGCAATAAATGCTATGTTGACCATCTTAGCATTGACAGTATAAAGGAGAAAAATCACATGATTATTTCAACTAATGCACAATCATTTAAAAATATTCAATATTTGATGGCGTCATGTTAGCAAAATACAGACTAGAAGGTTTCAGGTACTCATTCCCACAACTGAAATAAGAAAACAACAGGCTGACTAAAACAACTTTGCGGGAACTCTGAAAAGCAGTCAAGGATTTGCAGCAACCAGTCAAACACCCAATCAAGAAAAAGCCACCCTCAAAAACACTAAGAAATTTCATGGCATTTTTTCTTGCCCTTGTCCATCCCTCCTCCCCACCCCCATGGAGCTCAGAAGCAAGGGGCCCAGTTTCTAGCTTCCTCCCTGCTAACAACAGAAAGAGAGTGGAACTTGTTCGTACCCTTGAGCCCTGCCTGTAGCCTGCCCAAGGAACTGCTTTCTCTATTGGCTGACTCAGCTCTGAGGCAGACAGTGGTACAGTTTGGATTTCAGGCCTGAAGTCACAGAGGCAGGAGTGAGTACTGCAGTGTGTAAGAACTACAGGGTATGCCAACAGATACATGGGGGGTAAGATCACAGGCAAAGAAAAGCAGGAGGACACCCAGCACCGTATAAAGAGACAGGAAGGAGACTCATTAAAAAATTAGGATATTTTGGTGCTCACTTCAGCAGCACATATAAAAAAATTAGGATATTTTAAAGAAAACATGTATATAGCAAGCTTGGAAAAAGAAAACATACAGGCCCAGGAAAAAAGTTACCCAAAAGAGACCTGAGAAAACCTTAAACCTTCATGTCTGGCTAACTAGGAAAGTTTCTGTCATGCAGGGCAAATCTGTTAAGACTGAGAAAATTAGCTTTTTAAATAACAAATTTTCAACAAATATAACCAGGCATGCAAAGAAAAAGGAAAATATGGACTATTCAAAGTAACAATATTAATGTCCAGACTGATCCTAAAAAAAACCACAGACTTTGGACTTCTTATGAGAAGGCGTAAAATGGTCTTAAATATGTTCAAGGAGCTAAGGAAAAACACAGAGAACTAAAGAAAATCAGAAAAATTAGATACGAACAAAATGAGAATATCAATAAAGAAATGAGTATGTCTTTAAAAAAAAATAGGGGTGCCTGGGTGGCTCAGTGGGTTAAGCCTCTGCCTTTGGCACAGGTCATGATCTCAGGGTCCTGGGATCGAGCACCACATGGAGGGTGGTCTCTGCTCAGCAGGGAGCCTGCTTCCTCCTCTTTCTCTGCTTGCCTCGCTGCCTACTTGTGATCTGTCAAATAAAATCTTTAAAATAAATAAATAAAAATTAAAAACAATAATAAAAAAAACAAAATAGAGGGGCTCCTGGATGGTTCTATCATTAAGCATCTGTCTTCGGCTCAGGTCATGATCCCAGGGTCCTGGGATCGAGTCCTACATCGGGCTCCCTGCTCGGTAGGAAGCCTGCTTCTTCCTCTCTCACCCCTTCTGCTTGTGTTCCCCCTCTTCGTTGTATCTCTCTAAATCTTTAAAAATAAATAAAAATAAATAAATAGAATTGAAAAATTCACTGAAAGGATTCAATAGCAGGACAAACCATCAGAATAAACAACGGATCCAACTATATGCTGTCTAAAGTGAACCCACTTTGGATGGAAGGATATGTATAGATTGAAAGTAAAATCATGGAAAAAATATTTTATGCAAACAATAAGCAAAGGAGGGTAGAGCTGGATATACCACATTGGACAATAAAGACTTCAAGTCAAAAACTAATATAAGAATTAAAGGACATGATTTAATGATAAATGTGCCAATTCATCCAAAAACATGTAACAACTATAAACATCACATGTACCAAAATTAGAGTTCCTAAATATATGAAGAAAGCAAACACTGACAGAATTTAAGGGAAAAAGAGACAGCTCTACAATAAGAGTAGAGACGCCAATATCCCACTTTCTTTTTTCTTTTTATTTTAGTTTTTCAGTGTTCCAAGATTCACTGTTTATATACTACACCTAGTGCTCCATGCCATACATGCCCTCCTTAATACCCACCACCAGGCTCACCCCCTCCCTTCCCAAACCCTCAGTTTGTTTCTCAGAGTCCACAGTCTCTCATGCTTCATCTCCCTCTCTGATTTACCCCAATTCACATTTCCTTTCCTTCTCCTACTGTCCTCCATATACTCCTTATGCTCCACAAGTAAGTGAAACCATATGATGATTGACTTTCTCTGCTTGGCTTATTTCACTCAGCATAATCTCTTCCAGTCCAGTCCATGTTGATACAAAAGTTGGGTATTCATCCTTTCTGATGGAGGCATAGTATTCCATTGTATATATGGACCATATCTTCTTTATTTTTTCATCTGTTGAAGGGCACCTTGGCCCTTTCAATAATAGATAGGATAACCAAACATAAAAGCAACAAGGAAACACAAGACTTGAAAAAACACTACAGACTAACTGGACCTAAGAGACATATATAAAACATTCTACTCAACAATAGCAGAATATACACTTTTCTCAAATGTATATACGATATTTTCCAGGATAGATTATATGTTAGGCTACAAAATAAGTCTTAATAAATTATAAAAGACTAAAGTCATACAAAGTATTTTTCCTATCATAATATGACAAAATTAGATGACAATGGTAGAAGAAATACTAGAAAATCCACAAGTAATGTGGAAATTAAACACCACACTCTTTTTCAAAACACACACTCTTAAAAACCCAGTGGTTCAAAGAAGAAATCACAAGGAAATTAGAAAATATCTTGAGACAAATGAAAGTAAAAACAAAACAAAAAAAATGAAACAAAACAAAAAAAGGAAAATAAAAATGAAACAAATAAAAACTTATTTTATAAGCAAAAGATATAGCAAAAGATATAGCAAAAGAAGTGGTAAGTAGGAAATTTATAGCTGTAAATGTTTATATTAAAAAGAAGGATACTGGGACGCCAGGGTGGCTTAGTCAGTTAAGCATCTGCCTTCGGCTCAGGTCATGATCCCAGGGTCCTGGGATCGAGGCTCCCTGTTTAGCAGAGAGCCTGCTTCTCTATCTGCCTGCTGCTCCCCCTGCTTGTGCACTCTCTCTCTCCCTGACAAATAAAATCTTAAAAAAAAAAAAAAAAAAAAAAGAAGGATGTTAACAAGTGACTTCAAACCTGAAGATAGAAAAAGAGGGGGCTCCTGCGTGGCTCAGTCAGTTAACCGTCCAACTCGATTTCAGCTCAGGTCATGATCGCAGGGGGTCATGGATGGAGCCTCACATGTTGTGGGACCAAGCCTCATGTGGGGCTCCATGCTTAGCATGGAATCTCCTTCTTTCCCTCTCCCCTCCCCACCACTGCCCTTTCCCACCGCTTACATGAATGCACACACACTCTCTCTCTAAAAGAAACAGCAATCTTTAAAAAAAAAAAAAAACTAGATAAAGAGGCACTAACTCAGAGTTGCTAGAAGGACGGGAATAATAAGCGTTAGATTACAGATAAACAAAAGGTAGAAAAACAATAGACAAATATTAATGAAACCTAGGTTTGCTCTAAAAAAATAATACAGAACAAAAACTGACAAATGTTTACAATGTTTGAAAGAGAAAGAGACAGAGAGAACAAAGACTCAACACAGTAAGAAATGAAAGAGAAGACATAAGGATTATGAGTGCTCTAAACAACTATATACCAACAAATTAGATATTGTAGATAAAATAAACAAATCCCTACAACATAACCTGTCAAGATTGAATCACGAAGAAATGAAAAAAAAAACAAAGAGACCTATAACTAGTAGAAAGATTGGATAAGTAATCAAAAACCTCCCAACAAAGAAAAGCCCCAGACCAGATGGCTTCACTGGACAATTCTAATAAATACTTAAAGAAGAATTAACACCTATCCTTCCCGATCACTTCCAAAAAATTAAAGAGGAGAGAACTACATCATTGTATGAGGGCCACTATTATCCTGAAACCAAATCCAAATAAAGACACTTAAAAAACAAACAAACAACAACAACAAAAACTATAGACCAATATCTCCGATGAATATTGATACAAAGATCTTCAACAAAATACCAGCAAACCAAACTCAGGAACACATTAAAAGATTATAAGCAAGACTAAATAGAATGTGTTTCTCAAATAGAAAGATGATTCATCATACAAAAATCAATCAATGAAATAAATCATATTAAGAGAATGAAGGAAAAAAAGCACATGATCATATGAAATGATACAGGAAACCGATCTGATAAAATTCAATACCCTTTAACGATAAAAACACTCAACAAACTGGAAATACAAGAACACTATCTCATAATAAAGACCATATGTGAAAAGTGCACAGCTAACATCATACTCAAAGACAAAAAACTGAAAACTTTCTCCCTAACACGAGGGGAAAAGCAAGAATGCCCTCTTTAGTCACCTCTTTTCAACATAGAACTGAAAGCTCTACCCAGGGCAATTAGGTAATAAAGAGAAATAAAAGCTATCTAAACTTGAGTAGTAAAATTATATCTGTTCACAGATGACATGACTTATATGTGGAAAATCCTAAAGATTCTACCAAAAACACAAAAACAAAAAAAACAAAAACAAACGCTGTCAGAACAAATAAATGAATTCAATAAACTTGCAGGATACAAAGTCAACAAAGAGAATCAACTGTTTCTTATTACATGAACAATATCACCCAAAAAGGAATTAAGATAACAATGCCATTTACAATAGCATCAAAAAATAAAATAAAATACTTAGGAATAAACTTAGCAAAAAGAAGAAAGACTTATAAACTAACAACTACAACATGTGCTGGAAGAAACTAGAGAAGATGCTAATAAATGAAAAGGCATCCCTGATCCATGGGCTGGAAGACTTAATATTATTGTCAATACTACCCAAAACAAACTACAAATTCAACATAATCCCTATCAAAATCCTAATGATGTTTTTCGCAAAACTAGAAAATCTACCCATAATTCAGATGGACTCTCGAGTGTCTCTAAATAGCCAACACAATCTTGAAAATGAAGAAAACAGAGAGGTCTCACACCTCCTGATTACAAAATCTACAACCACGCAGTGACTGTATGACTATGAAACAGACTAACGGGAGACTTGAAAGCCCAGAAATAACCTCTTGCATATATATTCAAGTGACTTTGAACAAAAGTGTGGAGTGCACTCGGTGGGGAAAGACCAATCTTTCCTACAAATGGTGTGGGGAAAATTGGATATTCACATAAAAAAAAAATCCCTGCAGTTGGACACTTAACTTACACCATATACAAACGTTAACTGAAAAAAGATAAAAATTCTAAATTTAAGGCCCCAAACTATAAACATTAGAACAAAACACTGAGGAAAAGCTTCATGACATTGTATTTGACAATGATTTCTTTCTTTCTTTCTTTTTTTTAAGATTTTATTTATTTGACAGAGAGAGACAGATCACAAATCTGCAGAGAGGCAGACAGAGAGAGAGGAGGAAGCAGGCTCTCCCCTGAGCAGACAGCCCGATGTGGGACTTGATCCCAGGACCCTGAGATCATGACTTGAGCCGAAGGCAGAGGCTTAACCCTCTGAGTCACCCAGGAGCCTTGACAATGATTTCTTAAATATGACACCAAAAACACAGACACAACAACAAACTGATAATGTGTACCTCATTAAAAAATTTAAAACTCCTGTGCAATAAATGAACTTATCAGCGTAGTAAAACACAACCACATAATAGGAGAAAATATGTATAAATCCTGTATCTGTTAAGGGGTCAACATTCAGAATATATAAAGAATTCTTACAACTCATTAAAAACAAAACAAAACAATCTGGCTAACCAATCGGCAGAAAGTTGAACAGACATTTCTCTAAAAAAGATTTAGAAATGGCCAATAAGCACATGAAAAGGTGTTCAACATCACTTATCCTTAGGGAACTGAAAATGCAAAACCACAATGAGAAATCACTTTTGAAACCCATTAGAATGGTTATTGCTAAAAAGCAGCAAACAGAAAGGTGTTGGGAGGCTCTGGAAGGAAGCACCCTCGTGGCGCCCTGCCACACTGCTAATGGAAATGCACTCCATACAAGATGAAAAAGAGAACAGCAGGGCACACACACACAGGTGGCTGAGTGTGTTAAGTGTCTGCCTTGGGCGCAGGTCGTGATCCCAGCATTCTGGGACTAAGTCCCTTATCCGGCTTCCTGCTCAGTGGGGAGCCTGCTTCTCCCTTTCCTCCCTCCCCCTCCCCCCTGCTTATGCTTTCTCTCTCACTCTGGCTCTCTCTCAAATAAATAGTCTTTAAAAAAAAACAAAAAAAACAAAAAAAAGGAAAAAGAAAAAGAGTCCGGCAGCACCTCAAAAAAATTAATCGTATTACAACATGATCCAGCAGTTCCATTTCAAGGTACACATCTAAAAGAACTGAAAGCAGAGAGTCACAAGTATTTTTATACCCCTGTTCACAGCCGCATTACTTATAATTTATAACAGGTGGAAGCAGCCCAAATGTCGCTTGACCTAACAAATAAAATGGTATAGACATACAACGGAATATTATCTATCCTTTAAAAAAAGGAAGGAAATTCTAACATGTATCACAACCTTGAAGACATTATGCTGAATGAAATAAGCCAGTCACAAAATGACAAATACTGTATGATTCCACTTAAATGATAAACTTAGAGTAGTCAAATTCATGCAGAGAGAAGAATGGTGGTTACCTGGGGCTGGGTGGGTAGGTGGGGAATGTGTAGTTATCCTTTAATGGATACAAACTTCCAGTTTTGCAAGATGAAAAATCTTCTAAAGAGGGATGATGTTGATGGTTGCACGATAACATGAACATATATGTATGCAACTGAACCGTAGACTTTAATATGGTTGAAATGGGGAGCGCCTGGCTGCCTCAGTCAATAGACATGCAACTCCACATCTCAGGGTTTTAAGTTTGAACCCTACACTGGGTGTAGATGTTACCTAAAAAATAAAATCTTTCAGGAAAAAAAATGGTTAAAATGGGAAATATTGTTATGTATATTTTACCATAATTTTTAAAAATTAAGTAAAATGAAAAAATATTCAATATTCATTTATCATTAAAATGTCTAGTAAGTCATAAATACAACAAGGGAATTCACTAAACTTTATAAAAAACACCTATGAAAAACCCATTTAAAGTCATGCTAAAACTAGGGGTACTTGGGTGGCTCAGCAGGTTAACCATCTGCCTTTGGCTGAGGTCATGATCTCTGGGTCCTGGGATCAAACCCACCTCAGGTTCTCTGCTCAGCGGGGAGTCTCCTTCTCCCTCTGTGCTCTCCCTCTCTTTCTCTCTCTCTCTCTTTCTCTCTCTCAAATAAATAAATAAAATCTTAAAAAAAAATAAAGTCATGCTAATACCAAAAGTCTAAATGTTTTCCCCCTTAGATCAGGAGGAAACAGGCCAGGAGTCTGCTCTCAAAGCATGTATTCAACCTTGTACTGAAGGATTTGCAAGTTCAATTAAACAAGAAAAAAAATTAAGGGCATATAGATGGGGATATAAAAATTTAAATATGATTATGTATGAATTCTAAAGAATCTATGAGAAGCTGATATGGTCAGCAAGGCCCCAGGACATTAAGTCAATAAACAAAAGTATGTTTCTATGTACTGGCCACAAAAGACGGTAAAATAAAATAATTAATAAGCATCCAAACCCATAAAATACTTAGATATAAATTTAAGAAAGTATGTGCAAGAAATGTACACTATAGACTTCTGGGAAAGATGGTAGGCTACAGCGATCATAAGATCATACTGTCCCGTGGGCGCAGCTAGGTTAACACCCACATCAATGTAAATAACCCAGGATACAATCCAAAGACTGGCAGAACCGATTCTTCTTCATAGCTAAATGACTACATAGAAGAAGGCACACTGAAGACGGCAGAAACAGCAGAGATGCAGTTGGGAGACAAAAACAACCGTGGGATATCTGCAAGAGGGACAGAGCAGGCACAGAGTGGGGAGGGGGCAGATCCCCGCGAGACATAGCAGGCATGGGAAACCCACAAGGGTAAGATGAATCCCCATATCATTTGGCTTTGAAAGCCAGAGGAGTCTAACAAGCAATAGGGCTTAACATCTGGAACTTTAAAAACCAGATTTGACTCTGGGAGAGCCAGGAGAGTAGAGTTCCCACTTAAAGAGACAGCACAACGAACATCTCCACTGAGACATAGCACAAAAGCAGCAGTTTGAAAAACACCTGGATTATACGGGAAGGAGATCTATTTACTAATTCTGAAGTGTATGTGGGAGGGGCAAGGATCCTTGAAAGACCTCTCCAGGGATACAAGAGCTGGTGGGCACCATTTCCCTCTTCTGCTCCCCAGGCTAGATACATAGAAATCTATGGGAGCCAGCAAAGCACACATACATTCTATCTAAATCGCTAACAACAAGCCCCACCACTGCATTCCTCTTTGGACTCACCCTCCCCACCTTGGCCATGGCAAGAGTTTTTCTTAGTGGCTGCAGGTCCCCTCCAACAGTGGATCACCATAATCTTGCTGGCAGCACATGTCCTGCCCCTGCATTCCCCTATGGACCCACCCCCTCCAACCTGCCAGGAGTTGGCACAGGATTTTTCCTAGGCAGCTGTAGGTCCCTGTCCAGAACAGGCCAGAATGACCCTGCTGGCATCTGACACTCTGCCCCTGTGTTTTCTTATGGACTTGCCCCCTCCAATATGCCCTTGGCCACAGACCATCCGAAGCAGTGCCACAAGCCTGGTAATAGCCAAGCACTCCCTATAGGGGTCAGCACCACTCTAAAGTGACTCCGGCCCCAGAAAGGGGGGTAAGATAACCACACACACCAGTCCAAATGCAGTTTCAAGAGTGGGATGGGGGCAGAGATCAGATCGGACTGTAGACCCTGCCCACCAATAAAAGGTTTTCAAAGGACAACAGAGGGAAAGAACCCTACAGTCTGGTGTTACTGCATCTCTGACAAATACCTGGTACGATTAAACTCAGACCTAAGGCAACCCCTGACTGGCCCACTAACAGAGGGACAAAACCTTGCCTACAACAGGCAAAGAGAGCCGTTGTAGATGACTGGACTGAACGCAAACGCAACTCAGCACAACAGGAGGGTGTGTACAACACACACAGGAAACATCCCTGAAGTGCCCGGCTGTGGTAAAGAGGAGACACTGCACTACAGGGCACTACAGAACCCCTTCTTCATAAGGGACTACTTTCACGAATAGAAGACATAACTGATCTTTCTAACACATAAACAGAGTTAAACAAAACAAGGAGACAGAAGAATGTGTCCCAAATGAAAAACAAAACAAAACAAAAATCATAGGAGAGCTAAACAAAATGGAGATAAATAATATGCCTGATAGAGAACTTAAAGTAATGGTCATAAAGGTACTCACTGGATTTGAGAAAAGTGGAGGACCCAAAGGAGACTCTCAACAAAGAGACTGAAAACGAAAAAGAACCAACCACAGATGACAAACTCAATAAGTGAAATTAAAAATACACTGGATGGACTAAACAGCAGACTAAAGGAAGCAGAAGAACTAATCAGTCACTTGGAAGACAGAATAATGGAAAATGATGCCGCTGAACAGCATAGAGAAAAAGATAAAAAAAAAAATGAAAAAGAAAGAAAGAAAGAAATGAAAAGAGACAAGAAAAATTCAGAGACACCATCAAGCGTAGTAACAGTCACATTAAAGGGATCTCAGCTGGAGAACAGAGAGAAAAAGGGGCACAAAATTTAGGGGAAGGAAACAGAAATCCAGACCCAGGAGGCACTGAAGGTCCACATCAAGACACATATGTAACTAAAATGGCAAAAAGTAGTGATAAAGAAAACTTTAAAAGAAACAAGAGAAAAGAAAACAGCTATCTACAAGGGAAACCCCACAAGGGTATCCATTGATTGTTCAGCAGAAACACTGCAAGACAGAAGGCAGCAACACAATATATTCAAAATATCAAACAAACAAACAAACAAACAAACAAAAACCAACAACAAACCCGCAACCAAGAATACTCTATCTGGCAAGACTATCACTCAGAATAAGAGGAGAGAGAAAGAGTTCCCCAGACAAAAAAACTTAAAGGAATTAATGACCACTAAACCAGCCACACAAGAAATGTTAAAGAGGACTCTGAGTGGAAATAAAAAGACCATAATTAGAAGTAAGAAAACAGGAAGCCTAAAACTTGCAAAATTAAGTATAACTTTAAAAAAATTCAAGGATAATAAAAGGATGAAAATATGACACCATACACCTAAAACGTGAGGGTGGGAGGAGCAAGGAATGGGTTCAAACTTAAGCTACCACCAACTAAATATAAACTGTTATATGCATAAACGTTATATATAAACTTAATGGTAACCACAAATCAAACACTGGCAATAGCATGGAAAACATAAACAGAAAGGAATCTAAGAATATTACTAAAGAACATAAGCAAACTGTTAAGAAAAAGAGCAAAGAGAAGAAAGGAACAGAGAAGAATTACCAAAACAACCATAAACAAGTAAAAAGTAGCAATAAGTATATGCCTATCAATAATTACTTTGAATGGATAAAAAAGCTAGACTTGGGGATGTCTGGGTGGCTAGCCGTTAAGTGTCTGTCTTTGGCTCAGGTCATGACCCCAGGGTCCTGGGATAGAGCCCTGCATCAGGCTCCCTGCTCGGTGGGAAGCCTGCTTCTCCCTTTCCCACTGCCCCTGCTTGTGCTCCTTTTCTCTTTCTCTCTATCAAATAAATCAATAAAATCTTTAAAAAAAAAGGAAAAAAGGCTAGACTTGTATACATACCGCCTATAAGAGACTAATTTCAGACCTAAAGACACATGTGGACTGACAATGAAGGGGTGGGAAAGCATTTATTATTGAACGAAAGTGAAAAAAATAAAAAAGCTGCGTATCAATACTTACTTTGGACAAAACTGACTTTAAAACAAAGACTGTGGTGTGTCTGGGTGGCGCAGTCAGTTAAGTGTCCAACTCCTGATTTCAGCTCAGGTCATGATCTCAGGGTCATGAGATGGAGCCCTGCATCAGGCTCCCCGCACAGCAGGGACTCCACTTGAGATGTGAAATGGGCAGAAGACACGAACAGACAGAAACGGATATTTCTCCAAAGACATACAGATGACCAACAGATACATGAAAGATGCTTAACATCTCTAATCATCAGGGAAATGCAAATCAAAACTACAATGAGATACCATCTCACATAGTCGGAAGGGCTAAAATCAAAATACAAGAAACACAAGCATCGGCTAGAATGTAAAGGGAAGCCTTGTGCACTATTGGTGGGAACGCAAACTGGTACAGCCACTACGGAAAACTGCAGGTAACTTTCTCAAAAAATTAAAAACATAAGTACTGTATGATCCAAACATTCCATTACTGGTATTTACCCAAAAATATGAGAAAACATTAATTCAAAAAGATATATGTACTCCTATGTTTACTGCAACATTATTTACAATAGCTAAATTATAGAAGCAAACTGTGTCTACCAGTAGATGAATGAATAAAGAAAAACTGTACATATGTACAACAGAATATTGCTTAGCCATAGAGAAGAAAGAAATCTTGCCATTTGCAATGACACAAATAGATTTAGAGGGTACAATGCTAAGTGAAATAAACCAGAGAAAGACAAATACTGTATGTGGAATTTAAGAAACAAAACAAATGACCAAAGTAAAAAAGAGACAAACCAAAAAAACTAGACTCTTTTTTTTTTTTTTTTAAGATTTTATTTATTTGACAGAGAGAAACACAGCCAGAGAGGGAACACAAGCAGGGGGAGTGAGAGAGGGAGAAGCAGGCTTCCCGCCGAGCAGGGAGCCCGATGTAGGGCTCGATCCCGGGCTCGCGTAACCAACTGAGCCACCCAGGCGCCCCAAAAAACCAAACTCTTAACTACAGAGAACAAACTAAAGGTTACCAGAAGGGAGGTGGGTCAGAGGATACACGAAATAGCTAAAGGGGATTAAGACTATACTTATCATGATGAGCACTGAGTAATGTATAGAATTGCTGAATCACTATATTACACATTTGAAACTAATATAACACTGTGTGTTAACTAATTAAAATTAAAATATAAATTTTAAAAATTTTAAGAATTAAAAAATGAAATGTATACTATAAACTACAAAATACTGTAAGTTAAAGAAATACAAATAAATGGACAGTAGGGAGCCTGGGTGGCTCAGTTGATTGTCTGCCTTCGACTCAAGTCATAATCCCAGGGTTCTGGGATCAAGCCCCACATTAGGCTCCCTGTTCAGTAGGGAGTCTGCTTGTTCCTCTCCCTCTGCCTCTCACCCCTGCTTGTGCTCTCTTTCTTGCTCACTCTGTTCTCTCTCAAATAAATAAAAATCTTTTTAAAATAAAAAAGTTTTAAAAAAATAAATGGACGGCTATACTATGCTCCTGAGTTGAAACACTTAATATTGGTAAGATGCCAATTCTCCTCAAATTGATCTATAGATTCCAATCAGAATCTCATTTTTGGAAAAAAACTGATAATAAACACATCTGGAATAATGAGGTATCAATTTAGAAAACAAGCCTCTACCCTTGCCTCAAATTCATATAAAAAAGTTAACTCAAAGTAGATCATATATCTAAATGTAAATAGAAGCTAACACTATAAAACTTTTGGAAGAAAACAGACAGTATCTTTATAAACTTGGTATAGACAGAAATTTCTGAGGACACAAAAAGTGTGAATCAGGAAAAAAAAATGGACAAATATAGATTTCACCAAAATTTAAAACTTATGCATCTTGTAGTATATTATTAAGGAAAAGGCGAGCCACAGATAAAGTGAATGTTCCCCCAAGATATACATATATTATAAATATAAAACATACATATATATAAAATGTATGTATAATATATGTATCTGGCAAAGGAACAGTATCTAAAAATTTTTTTAAAGCACTCTTACACTTAATGAGATGCCAATATTTTTAGGAGGCAAGTTTTTAATAAGCAGAATATCTGAATAGGCACTTTACAAAAGAAACGACAGGCACAGGAAAAGATGCATTAACATCAAGTCATGAGGGAAATTCATCTTAAAACCACAAAAGAAGATTGCTAAAGCAGAAACAAACTGAGTATACGAAGTGTCGGTGAGTATGTGGAGCTACTGGAACTCTCCTCACTGCTGGTAGAATGTGAACCATTTGGCAGTGTCTTACATAATGTCATGTATAAATGTATCACACGATCCAGCAATTCCAATCCGAAGTATTTATCCATAAGAAACTGAAATTGAAACATGACTAAGCAACTCTTGTACAAGTATGTTCACAGCAACTTATTCAGAATAGCCAAAAATCAGAAACAATCTAAACTGCTATCAACAGGTAAATGGATAAACAGAATGATGTGTTGATACAAGGGAATACTCAATAATAAAGAGAAATCAACTACTCAGGTAAGCCACAACATGGAAAAAATCTCAAAAACATTATGCTGGATGAAAGAAGCCAGACAGAAGAATCAACACTATATTACTCTATTTAAAGAAATAATAGAAAATAGAAAAGCGCATCTGTGGTGAGAGAAAACAGATCAGTAGTCGACCAAGGCCAGGGTGGAAAGAGGGACTGATTATAAAAGGGCATTATAGAACTTTTTGTGATGACAGAAATATTTTATTTCTTGACTGGGGTAGTAGTCAGAAGGATGTATACGTTTGTCAAAACTATCAAACTACACACTTTAAAAGGATAGATTTTATTGTATGTAAAATTTGCCTCAAAACAAGTTGATTTTTAAAAAGGTAATGTTACAACCACAATACATTACTATAATTCAATGAAATAAAAGCATATAAATTAAAAGAAATATTAAAAGGAAAAAATCTACCCAGAATCCACTATCTTAACAAAGTTTTTCCATTTCTGCTTATAATCTTAGTCAGCATATATATTTTGCACAGCTGTTATTGTTTTGTATACATAATTTTACATCCAATTTATTTATGTCATACACATTTTTCACATTATTTCACAGGCTATCCAAAATGACATTGTATTTCTTCAAATAGATTTGCCATAAAAAAGTAGATATGCTGTAATTTAGTTACCCACTAATCTATAGACATTTGCATTGCTTATTTTTTCCAATTATAAAAATCACTATAATGAACATCATTTATAAAATCCTTTCTTAATTTGAACACTATTTGGGATAAACTCCCAGGAATCATGGCTAACTTTCTTTTTTTTCCCTCATTTTTGAAATTATGTATTAGTTGGCTAGGGCTGCTATAACAAAGTACCACAAACTGAGTGGCTTAAATCACAGAAATTTATTGTCTCAGGGTTCTGCGTCTAGAGTTCTGAGATTAAGCAGTCATCATCAGGACTGGTAGTTTCCTGACAATTTTTGGCTTTCCTTGGGAGACACCCCAATCTCTGCTTTCATTATCCTATGTCATTCTGCCTTTGTGAGTGTCTGCGTCCAAATTTTCCCTTCTTATAAGGACAGCAGTCACACTGGATTAGGGGGCCACCCTACTTCAGCTGACTTCATCTTAACTAATCAATTCACATGCAAAGATCCTTTTTAAAAATAAGATCACATTCTAAGGTTCTGAGATTTAGGACTTGAACATATGAATTTGGGAGAACAAAATTCAACCCAAAACAGAAGTTGTACTTGCTATTAAAAACTCAAGAAGCTGAAAAAATATGATGAAACAGTAAAGGCCCTTCTCAGTCTCTACTTTACACAGAAGTTATAGCTATTAACCCCTTAACTATTCTAACACTTGTATGATACCTTGGCCTCTCATAAAGGCATTTGTTGTTCCTGATGTACCACAGACTAAATCTTGCATGCAATTTTAGTTCAGTATAAATGGTAGAGGGCTGATCTCTGAACACCTAAACATTTGAACTTTCTTTTTTCTCACTTGAAGGATCTCTGCACAGTCCCTAGGACATCTCAGAATCCTCAAACCACAGACTCCAAAGCTAATAAGCCTTAGAGATAGGCTGGCTTAAGTTTAGCTGGCAGCAGTGTATTTTTTGAGTGGCTTTAAATTCACATCTAGGTCCAAAATGGCCTGCCACTTACTAGTTAGTAAATTGCTTCTCCAAATCTAAATTCTCTTATCTATAACACAGGGCAATGATATCTGCCTTCATGGAGTTATGACTATTTAATAAAATAATTCATCTAAAACACATACTAAACACTCAATTAACAGTAACACTATCCATTAAATTTTCTTTAAATTTTTAAAATTGTGATTAAAAACACATAACATGAAATTTACCATCTGAATCATTTTTAAATATACAGTTCAGTAATGTTAAGAATATTCACATTATTGTGTAACAGATCTCTATAACGTTTCTTTTTGCAAAAACTGAACTCTATTAGACAAATCCCTTTCCCCTTCCCCTGCAGCTCCGTTCCACTCTGTTTCCATGAATTTGACTACTTTAGACACCACATGTAAGTAGAATCATACAGTAGTCCCTTTTTCTAAGATATGGAAATGATGTATGTAACTTCTATAAGATCTCACAAGCAGAGCCAGAAGAGAGCTGGACTTTCTGATTCTTAAAAGAGGGACTCAGCGGAGGGTTTTTTGTTTTTTCGTTTTGTTTTTAGTTTCAGCTGAGCTGCAAGCTGCCTGATAGCCAGCATTTTTGTAAGTACTGCTTGTATCTACCATAGAGTGAAGGACTCTTTAAACCACAAAGCCTTTAAAAGACCTGGAAATCAAGATTTATGGATTTAAATATGCCTGGTTCTTTTGCCATGCTGCTAATTTATAGAAACTCCAATGCTGTCACTATTAAACAGAACCAGATCTAATAGGAACAATAGTCAAACTAAGATAAAGTATAACAATCTCTAGGTCAAAGAGAGTAAGCTAGTTATAGTTACCAGTTCATAATGCCTGGATCCTGGGAGGCATGGATGTCAGCCCCCTAAAGAAATGCACATGTGGTCTGGGAAACAACTGAACTTCAAAACAGATGTAGAGATCATGTCGCCACATGTAGTGCAGACATCCACATGGCCCTCAGTGGTGGCTATTCACTATGAAAGACCTCCACTGTAGACATTACTGTTTAAATTTACTTTCACAGGGATTTATCCCAAAATAGCCCAAGGAGCACTACCCAGGCAATTTAGATTGAAATACAGTGAGCCTATGTCTTAGAAACATATATTACACCTGTAACACACAGACCTAACAATTCCCTTTCTACTCCAGACTGGGGTTGGGGCATAACAGGAGAACTGGGTGAAGGGGCTGTAATAAGGAGAAGGCTGGAAGTTACAGAAGGGGATCTGGTCAATGTTCTATTAACGAAGCCAGGTCAATTAAAGTTATAGTTTAATGGAAAAGCCAACATGATCATAAAACAAAAATAAAACAAAATAAACAGAAAACATAAAACAGGTCATCCGGAGAACATCACCAAACATCTCAAACATCCTGTTCCTAATTGGCAATAAATGCCTTGACCTGGCCTATTTGAGCAGTGGCAACTTACAAAAAAACAATGTGATACAATTTAGAATTAAAATAAGCAGAACTCTACCTCAATGAAAGAAAAACCTATTCAAGAAAACAAATGGTATCTCATTTTGCCCTCTCAGAAGAAGCAAATTTTTATTGCAGGAAGTTGAATAGTAACTCGTGTCTTCACATTAATGACTCAGGAGACAGTTACCACTCCCCAAAACATGCACACAGAAAAACTGTTTATAGTCACAATTCAACTTCACATGTAGAATGAATTGTTGATCACACTGAATGGATGTAAAATACTTGGGAATGAGAAAAACAGTGTTTGCATGTTTTCTAGAACCCTTCAAAATACTACCTACCATATTTATACTGCAAAACTATGAAGTGCTGAGGAATTCTTATCAGCCTAATAAGAGCACGACATTCAATAAGGCAGATGCTATTCCACGGAGATACGGTAGTACCCACTGAGCTGGGGGCCTGCTACTAGGCACCCCTGCCCTAACACAGCAGGGCAGACAGCTTCGGTGGTTTCCAAAAGCCATGGGGAAAACACATTCACAAACTATAGAGAAATTTTCTATGCTTTCCATTTTTCCCAGCCAGTTCTATTCAATAACAGACAAGAAAAGGAGAGGACTCAATTTGTATTATATTCCCTGCTTTATGGGCCCAGGGATGTAAAGGGAAACTAACAGATAGTCGGAAAACAGGGTCTCTGCCTTCCACCATCGTGGAAGACAGCACAGAAGACAAAGATGGGACAGCTGCTGGACTCACCTGATCTCCTCCTCCTTCCTCTTACAGTTTTTTTACTTTAAAGATTCTGCTCTCTTTCCTTTATATTTCTCAGTGAATGGCGCTATGATCCACCATGATGCTTAAGTCAAAAACTTAGGCGTTCTCTCTCAGATTAGAGGGAAACAAACTGCATGTCCTCATGTTTTCAGAGAAGACAGAATGTCCACCCCGCTCCCAGGAGGGAAAAGCAAAAAAGGAACAGCTTTGGTATCTGTGAAGGAGCCTGTGATGGCACATCCCTATCATCATTAGCCATGTGCCTTACCCAAGATCATACTTCCTTCCCTCAGTGGCCACAATCCGTTGACTAATGGAAGCAGCGGCACAAAGGCCCAGCCCTCCTGTCCCAAAGCAGGAAAGCTCTGAAGGGTCTCTCCCATCTCTGTCCCTGGAGGCACAACAGAATTCTCCACTGAGACCGCACTATAGCTGAGCTTCTCCCTCTGCACAATCCTGTACCCCTCCTTTCCCTTCCACAGCTGTCACTCCCTGCACATTATCTCCATCTCAAAGCCAGATTTCTAGGAAGTCCAGCCTGTGACACCATCTCTCAGTCCTGTCACTCTCTTCTCCCTAGAAGAACTGACCTAGCTGGTCAGTTTGGTAGAAGAAACTAAAAAAACAAAATCCCTCTCCTGACTCTTTCTGACTTGCCTCACCTGCAGAAAGGGTGTATCCCAGTCTCCCAGTGCACCAGGCACAGTCAGGCAGGCTCAGTCCCCGCCAGGGAGGCCTACTGGAGTCCTGCCAAGTGGGGACCAGCTCACTTGTCTACCACAGGCAGATGGGCCCAACTAGAAACACTGACAGAAGCTACCTTCTTAAATCTCTTTTAAGAGTTAAGGGACAGATGTTTGACATCCATCTACCTAACTCTGATGTATCTCAATAGTTCCTAACTCAGAAGAAGACAGAGATGTTATTTATTAGTCCCCTAAAATCTCTCAACACGATCCTAAACTGCTCCCCTGTCCTTTCCCTGATAACGCATTAGTACCAAGTCCTGCCCTCCTGTACTTTCAAACGTATTTGTAGCACTGAAGCCACTAATTCATATTTATATAACGTAAATGCTCCTGCTCTCCTACTTAAAGCCCTCTAATTAAAATCCTTGCTTTCCAGGTTAAGGACACTCTTTACTAGGGACCATGTGAACCCTCAGGATCTGGCCCCGTCTACCTCTCATCATAGCCACGATATAATAGATGGGATAACCCACTCTTATTATCATTACCAGGAAAGCTTTTCTAGCTTTTTCTCTGCCTACTCTCCGACATGCACCTCATCTCCCTTTCAGTTCTTCCAGTTCCATGAACACCCCAGGGAACTCCTACATCAGGATGCAAGCTCATCTGCCGTCTCCGGAAAGCCTTCCTAACCAGTCCTGCGAACCTCCCCGACTCCCAGTGAGGCTTTTTTCCCCTTTCACTGGGCTACCACAGTACCTTCAATATGCTGTCCTTCTCCTCCTTCACTTGTTCCTTTGCAATAAAACCACTTGATCCTGCGAGGCGAGATCTTCATATCCCCCAATATCTCCCTGTACATGGTAGGTATTCAGGATGTATTTATAGAATAAATGAGTAAAGGACTGAGAAAGACTAGAGGAGAACAAGGGAAAAAACGGGGAAGGATACCAATCATGACAAATGCCCCCTCCCAATGCCACAGTTAACATACTTTCAGTAGCTCTTTCCTTTGCCCTCTGCTACTGGTTTATGAACAAACTCACAAACTGCCATCCATGGCCCTCCCAAATTGTTCCCAAACTGGTCTCTTTTCTAATCTTAATTACTACTTTTCTTCATAAGTACTTAATTCTCCAGCCCAAATGGAAACTCATTTTTTCTTGCCTATAGCCAACCTTCTGTCTGTTCACGATCTTCTTTCCAAGTGGAATCATTCTCCCAACACACACACACACACACACACCAGTGTTTACCATCTAGAATCATATGCCTTTATTTACTCATCCAGCAAATAATCGCTGAATTCTTACTATGTGGCAGATACCACTCTATACTTTCAGAACCAAATCTCTACTCTCATGGAACTTGTAGCCTAGACTGGAAGGAGCAGGAAAAAAAATCAGTGTGTCAGGGGGTGATCAGCACCTAAGAAAAAAATCAGTCAAAATAAGGAGAGCTGAGTGCCTGAGAAAGAATGATGAGGAAGGCCTCTCAGATAAAGTGATACCTGAGTAGTGGCCTGAGAGAGGTTCTGGAAGGAGCCATGTGGCTCTCTGAGAAGAGCTGTGGAAACGGCTGCATACACTCCAGAGAGGGGACTGCGGGGTCCAGGAAAGTCATACTATATTTGAAAGTTCCAAATGTGCAGAATAAAGAAGTAGACAGTTCAAAATTTATTTAAAGGGAAATTTTCATGGGGATGAAAATCAAAGAAAGAGATGTGTTTTAAAGGAAATGTATATGATCAGTCCTTTGTTATTTGATATGCTATAACACCAGATAAAGGTGTTACTTGCAGACCAGTCTCTCTTTTGCCAAGATCTTGTGGTGATGTTCCAACTACTGGGCTTATGCCATTAGTGTGCAACTATGGAAATGAGTGTGAGGTGACCAGCATGTTAAGAATTTACTTCAAGATTCTGCGAAAGAGTAAAACAGAACTTGAGGCTATGAAGGACACCTTCTTTAATATATTTTTATTTATTCATTTAACTTAATCCATTGAATGGATTATCTCCTTAATCTTCAAAAAAATTAAGTAGAAACTGTTAAAATCTCCATTTCAGGTGAAGTAAGGCTCAAATAAATAACTTCAGTGAAGCTGATAAAAGATGGAGTAGGGATGTCATAGCATTCCCGCAGGTCTTAAGGGTTAACTTGCTTCAAGATACCACAATTCTCACATGCTGACTTACAGCCCTTGATCTGTTAACAGAATTCACTTTGAGATTTGCAGACCATTGGCCTTGGGGAATAAAGGACCAGAATGTGCCCAACAAGTCTGTCTGAACCCCCCCCTTAGCTTTCTGATTAGCCCAGCAATCTGTCAGCAAAACGTTTTTCATTTCTAAGGTAATACAAAATGACTTCACTGACCTCTGTGTGCACATCTACAGACCTCACCTTCCTCTGCAGAAAGAGCAGAGCACCCTTACACAACCCCTGGACACCAAGGACCCAGACATTCCTGCACAACCACCTCTGGCTACCAAGGAACTAGAACTTCTTGCGCAACCTCCAAGCACTGAGATAACTCTACAGCCAGCATCACCCAGTCTGCATGTATTCAAGAAATGTCACAGACCACTGCACTCCCTTTAAAAATCTCTGGGCCACACAGAGAGCTTGGAGTTCGCCTTTGGACAAGAGCCCACCTTCTCCCCATGTGGCCAGCCTGCTGAACAAAGCTCATATTCCGTCACCATAAACACTCATCTCTTGAGTACTGGCCTTCACAGCAATGTGCAGACAAACTTGGCTTCCAGTAACAGGGAAGCAGATTAGGTGGGAGTTGGCATCGTTCTCTCTCAAGTCTCCAAACATTATGTTTGCTCGGCTACAGAATACAAAGAAAGTATATTTCAACTTATCTACACATATGAATGCTAGAAGTTTCCTAGCTTTTATAAGAAAAACAATATAATTTATATTCTAGGAGAACTATGTGACCTATACGTGCTTTAACATTTTTGTCCAGTTCTCTTCATATAAGCTCTGCAGGCCCTGGTCCTACCCCCTTGTGAACACCTTCTGTCACTCCAGATGTCCAGTGTATGAAACCATAAGCCACACCAATGCGAAGTGAGTCCACCAGAGTGGCTGGGCTGCTGTAGGTGCCTTGGAGCTCCATGCTCGCCTTGTTCTTTTTCAGACAAGCCGAGAAAAGGAACAGGGCCCACTTCAAAGCGTCCCAACGTGTCTTACTACCCCAACAGTGAGCTGCAATGTCTCCTCTAGAGACCTGGACTTGTCCAAGGTTCTGACATCTGCGGGAGTCTGCCCAAGTCAGCGCTTTCTAATGAGGGGCTGGAGCCCATTCAGGGCTCCAGCTGGTCCCACAACCTGAACTGGGCTCTACCTGCTCTATGACCTGACACAAAGGTGGCCGGGATGCCTCCTGGGTCCCTTGGTGTATGTTGCTGGATCCCACAGCTCCCACACAGGCATTATTCTTCGTGGATTTCTGTTAAATTTTAAATGTTTAGCAGGGACAAAAACAAGAATGTCATGCTGCCATGCTGCTGCTGTCACCCTCCAAGGAGGCCTTCTTTTTTTTTTTTTTTTTTTTTTATTGTTACTAAAATTTTTTTCCCCAGTGTTTCAAGATTCATTCCCCATTCCCCACACCCAGTGCTCCACGCTTTAGGTGTCCCCAGTACCCACCACCAGGCTCTCCCATCCCTCCACCCCCCTCCCTCCAAGTCCCTCAGTTT
>PITA01010321.1:0-72695 GCA_004023965.1 Spilogale gracilis
AAAAAAAAAAAAAAAAGCATTTGGTAAGGACGTGGTATATAAAAACCTATAAGCTAGGTGCTGTGAAAAACTATTTTAAACTGACACTTAGGTTAGGAACAAGCCCCGAGTTGCCAGGTTATTAACTGGTGAAGCCAAGTTAATCCATGCCTAGGTCTCCTGAGCCACAGGCATGTGGGAGGTAGAGGTGACTTCCTCTGGGCATATGCGTGTGCCCATGTATGCGTACCAGGTGGGAGGTAGGAGGTGACTTCCTCTGGGCATATGCGTGTGCCCGTGTATGCATACCCCGTGGGAGGTAGGAGGTGACTTCCTTTAGCAGCAGGTGCAGAGCCCAAGCCTGGTGTAGACTTCCACGTCTAAACAAAGCCAACTGCAGAATTCCACACGGTCCCGCTGCAGGGGCCCTCTTTAGCACCAGCCGCCTAAGACCTCTGGGAATGAGCTCAAAGGGTGGGGGCCACAGGGATGACTGCAGCTGGCACTGCCTCTGACAGATTCACCTTCTGACTTCAGCGTTGTTCCCTGGCAGGACGGGTCTCTGCCATCGTACGAACATGGTGGCAGGAGGAGGAGGCTGCCGGGGGGCTCTGGGGTCTGTAATCGGATCAGAGGCTGTGACTGTGACAGCTGCGGCGGCAGAGGCCTGAGGAGGGGGCTTGGGCAGATGGAGAAAGGCTGGGCCCAGGGTTTGTGCTCAATTTGTCATCCTGGAGGCAGCTCTCTTGGGGCACTGGGACCCTCGCTCCCACATCGAGTCCCCAGCCCCTTGGGCCACCAACACCGCCTCTCCAGACACATCTCATATATGGGGAGGGTCCCAGGAGAGCTCTGTCCATCCAGTGAGGCAGCTGGTAGACTCGGAAAAAAAGGAAGGTTTGTGAATCCCATCTCCCGCCGTTCGCTAATTGTGTGGTCACAGGCAAGTTGGCTAACTTCTGTCTCTCCTTCCTCTCCAGTAGAATAGAAACACCTCACAACACTCTTAGGAAGGAGAGTGTGTACTCGCTTTAGAAAGGACCCAGTAGCCAGCTGCCCTGTGCTCTGGTACATTGGAAACAGCGTCTACTGCTGTGTAACACCCAGACTCAGTACACGGAAACCACCACCATCTTATTCTATCTCACGGTCTGCTGGGTCAGGAATTCAGGCAGGACTCGGCTAGGTGACTCTTGGCTCCACGGGGTAGTGATGGCAGCCACTTAAGTGAGAAGAACCTGGCCGATGGGCTGGCCTAGAGGGTGTAAGGTGGCTTCACTCCTGTGCCTGGTGTGATGTTAGGGGCAACTGGGCCACGAGAGGACAGCGTGTCCATGGTATTCAGTGTGTCAAGCAAGCCAGAAGCCCAGCCCACTTCCAAGGTGAGGGGGACTGGCCCGTACCCCTCTATGGGAGGAATGGCCACAATTTTGCTGATCTTTAATCTACCCAAGACACCCTCAAACAGGATCTTATGAAGTAGTTCTTTGTTTGGAATTTTTCTAGTGCCATCTTGGGGGAGTGGAAAGTGTTCAGGGCTGGCCACCTAGAAACCTGGGTTTGAGTCTAGCTCACCATTCTCTGAGCCCCCGGTACTCTCAAGGCCTTAGATCTGATTCAGGAACCTAGAGATAGGAAGAGAGTATTCCGAGGATTCAACTTCAGCCTGACCTGTTCCTCATCAGGTGACATCAGGCTGGTCCTCTCCCTACCGAGAATCCCACGTTCCCGGTCAGTGGAGCGAGAAGGAGATTCTACCGGGTGCCCTAGAACCTTTCCCCGGGATCAACCCCCTGAGGGGCTAACTGGCACTGCCAGGGAAACTGAGGCCTTTCTAGCTTCATGCTGGTTTCCAGCAGTGTCTGTGTGCCTCTCACCTTTAACAAAGCCACAAAAAAACAGATTTACAGAGCTCAAAAGGGAGGAGGTGGCTGGTCTGTTTAGAAACGGGTTCTTAAAAATGGATTCCCAAGGTGCAGGAGCAGGAATGAGTGTGCAAAAACGGGCTTCCTGGACGCTTCTCAGAAAAACTGAGGCCTGACGTGTACCCCCTGCTCTCTGAGCTCCAGTGTGGGAGGGACTTAGATTTGCTCCCCTGGCTGAGCCAGACTGTGCATCCTTCTGCTCACTGATTCTAGATCAATCTCCTTACCTTAGAAAGGTCCCCAGAATGGACAAGCAACCCAGAGGGGGGGGTCTCCAAAGGCCAGCAGAAACCAGGGGCCCGGCCTCTGCCCTGGACCCTTCAGGACTATCCTGGAGCCCTTGCTGCTCTGTGGCTACCAGACCCTAGGCATCCGTGGGCCGGCCCATCCTTGGGAAAGAGTCAGGCAGCAGGGCTCTGGCCATCAGTGGAGGCAGTTAGGAGGGTGGGCAAGGAGGGTTCTGGCCCAGGGCCAGGGCTGTGGGATTTACAACCACCCGGGGGCCTTGGAGCAGCTTTTTAATTTTAGGCCACGAGTAATTGAGCCAACTATGCAGTATTCCACAGCCGGCCCTACCTCTTCCCACTCACACACGCATGTATTTACACCTGTCATGCATGCACACACACACACACACACACACGCACACACCTGTACATACATCATTTGGAGAAATAGAAGAAGTACCTTGTACGGAAGGCCTGTGCTAGCCACGCACCAGGCGCATTTCCTACACCTTCTCACGGAATTCTGACGACTGCTCTTGAGCTGGGCCTCATTATCCCCCGTTCCTGGCCGAGGGAACTGCCTGAGCCAAGGCGAGGTGAGGTAACTAACCCCAGGGTCCCAGCTAATAAGCAGCACAGAAAGGGCTTGAACCCAGTCTCCTCCCCACCAGCTCCGGCCCATCCCACGTCAGTCCAACACAGCTGCCCTTGCCCGAAATCATCTTTTTCTGGTATCTAATGGGGAAATTGGACTTAAAAATGACTCTACATCATAGAAGAAAAGATTGAAAGGGGCGCCTGGGTGGCTCAGTCATTAAGCCTCTGCTTTCGGTTTGGGTCATGGTCTTGGGGTCCTAAGATTGAGCCCTGCATCGGGGGATCCCTCTCCCATTCCCCTTGCTTGTGTTCCCTCTCTTGTGCCTCCTCTGTCAAATAAAAAAATAAAATCTTAAAAAGAAAAAAGAGTGATAAATTCAATTGCATTAAAAGTAATAATAAAAACTTGCATGGACAAAAAATATAGCAGAGACATAGCCAAAGAAAATGACAAGCTAGGAGAAACATTGCTAATGGTATTAAGGCAAAAGGTTAATCTCCATAATGTATAAAAATTTCCTAGTCCTTTATATGAAAAACATCCAAAATCTAATTTTGTTTTCTTTTTAAGATTTATTTATTTATTTGAGAGAGAGGGCATGAGCAGGAGAGGGAGGGCAGACTCCCTGCTGAGTGTGGAGCCCGATTCGGGGCTCAATCTCACAACCCTGAATGAGATCATGACCTGAGCGGAAATCAAGAATTGGATGCTTAACCTCCTCAGCCAGCTGGGCACCCCCTCTGGTTGTAGCATTTTATATTCACACCAGCAGTGGATGAGAGCTGACAACATTGGATATAATCAGTCTTTCAAATTGAAGCTGTTCTTGTGAGTGTGTAATGCTTTCTCATTGTGGTTCTACTTATGTACAGCCCTTATAACACATGAGGTTGAACATATTTTCATTATGTATTGACTATCAGTATATCTTCTTTCATGTTCAAATCTTTGTTCATTAAAAAAATTGAGTGATTTTCTTTCTTATTACTGAGTTGTCAGAGTTCTCAATACATTCTGGGTGTGAGTCTTGTGTTAAATTTCTATATAGTGAACACTTTCCACCATACTGTGTCTCACTTCTTCATTTTCTTAATGGTTTATTTTATTTATATCTTTATTTCTATTTTAAGTAGGCTCCATACTCAATATGGGGTTCCAGAGTCACGTGCTCCATGGACTGGGCCCGCTTGGTGTCCCTTTTAATGGTTTCTTTTAAAGCAAAGCCGAGGCTTTAATTTTAATGAAGTCTAATTTACCAATTTTTAAAATTTGTACAGATTTTTCCTGTGTTTTCCTTTTTTTTTTTTTTTAAGTAGGAGAGGACCAGAGGGAAAGAAAGCAAGAATCTTAAGCAGCCTCCACACCCAGCATGGACCGCCTCAATCTCACAACCCTGAGATCATGAATGGAGCTGAAATCAAGAGTTGGACCCTCAACTGACTGAGGCACCCAGGTGCCCCTCTATGTTTTCCATCTGAACTCTGCAGTCAGCAGTTACATTTAGGTATGTGACTCATTTTGAGTTAATTTTTGTGTAGCGTATGAAGTGCAAGTCAAAGTTTATTTTTTTCATACAGCTGTCCTGTTGATCCAACACCATTTGCTAAAAATATTGTTTTTTCCTGCTTTGAATTATCCTGGCACCACTGAGCTCAATCGACTATAGATGTATGGGCCTATTTCTCACCGTATTCTCATCCACTGATCTGTGTATCTACCCCCACACCGATGCCTCATTTTCATGATTATCATCACTAAACAGTGGCTCTTGAAATCTATAGTGTTGGTCTTCCAAATTTGTTCCTTTGTCAAAATCATTTTTGTCTATTCTGAGTCTTTTTAATTTCCATATACAATTTGCAATCAGAATATCAGTTTCTACAAAAAAAAAAGATTTGAATGTTTATCATGATGAGTTTCTCCCTCTCTCTCATTCCCCATATCCAACCAACTACCAGGACTTGGATAAAGATTTTCTTCCCCGAATTTTATGAAATATGCCCCGTCCTCTGTCATTTTGCCATTTTCCCAGTGGAAGCCACCATGGACTCTCATTTGTACAAATGTAGTAGGCATCACAATGGTTTCCCTACAAAATTCTTTTTAGTTACCAGGGGAAGAGAGTGATACACAGTAGAGAAGACTGATGGGTGCCATCTTAATCAACTGATTAAAATGAAGATCACTGTGAATGAGACAAACGGAATCCATGCACTACATGATAAGACACAATGAGAAAAATGCCCCCTAAACATGTCATTTAAAAATTTGCATCAAACGATCCTACTATTTTAATTTGCTCTGTACTAAATTTTCTTCCTTATGGTTTGATTTCACTAGCTTTCTATCTTAGGATTAGATTTTTTTTTTCATAAATGTTGGTTTTCAGACCCATTTTGAGTAGTCTATGGAGATGCCCATTGTGCTTTTGTGCAAAGATGAATTTTTGAATTGTTTTATCTATTATTCTTATGTGCTTGGAAGAGCAGTAGTTCTTTGGAAGTGTTGAATATACAGAGCAATCATTTAAAATCCCACATTCTGGGGGCGCCTCGTTCAGTGGGACAGGCAACTCTGGATCTTGCGGTTGTGACTTCAAGCCCCAGGTTGGGCGTAGAGGTTACCTAAAAAAAAAAAAAAAGAAGAAGAAAGAAAGAAAAACCCCCCAACATTCTGTGTCTAAATTCTGGTGTAGTAGAAAGAGCCAGGCTCTTAGGAGGCCAGAGCCCCAGTTTTGAATCCTGGCTCTGCTGTATAATGTTGTTCAGGTTTCTGGATTTTTCTGAGACCCTCTTCTCTTGTTTAAAAAAACAGGCGTAATAAGACCTTCCTTGCAGAGCTTTTGTGACGATTAAGTGAAAATGCCTGTCGGGGGTTCCCAAATGTTGTTGGCTTTGTAACTGAAGCTGTGATTGACTCTCCCAAGCGATGTGAATGAAGCAAAGAAAGCGGATACCCTGCCAACAGGTGCAAAGGAGGCTGCCGGACTCTTCCAACAGAAGGTCTCCAAATACATGTGACTGTTTACATTAAGTAGGAGTGGTCCCTTAACCCAGTGTTGGTGAGTGTTCTCGGGGGGAGTGAGCGGAATACGAGGAGGCCGGAGCACGTGTGTGGTTCTGGAGTCAGAAGGCGACACATCCAGGGGCCGGAACCGAGAGTTGCCAAGCTGACCGGTTGCTGGGGCTCTGGTAACTGCGGAAAGTGACCTCTGTCTTTCTCAGGCTGGGGCAGTGGGGGCCAGGAAAGTCAAGGACTCTGTCCTCTGGATCCAAGCCCCCAGAACTAGTAATCGTCTGGGGGCCATGGGGGGCTTAGGTAGGACAGATAGGAAGCTCCAGCCAGTTTTAAGCAAGCAATGCCTGGGACAATGCCACACGTGGGTCCCATGCAGGGTGGGAGGCTGGTCCCCTCCAGCATTTCTTTTCTTTTCTTTTTTTAAATTTTATTTTATTTTTTTCAGTGTTCCAAGATTCATTGTTTATGCCCCACACCCAGTGCATTTCTTTTGGACAGTTGAGTCTTTCTCTGAAGCCCTTGCAAACCCAGGCTCCCGCACTGTTGCTTTTGTCTCCCTCTGGCAGTCATTCCAGGCTGCTCTCTGCGGGCCCTTCCGCCCCGGAGTTGCTCAGGGCTCCCGTCCCGCTCCGGCCACCGTGACCCCCAAGGCCTGGCCAGCCCCACACGGATTTTCACTTGAATTACTGACTCTCCACAAGGCAGGGTGGGCGTGGGGGAGGTCCTGGAGGTTGTGGGAGCACGGAACACGGAGCCCTGCCCCCCCAACCCTGGCACTGTCAGAAGAACGGCTGCCAGCTGAAGCTAAGGACCCCCGCTCCAGGGAGACTAGGATAAGCTGAACGGCCGCCATTTCATCATCTGCAAAACCGGCGATGGTCACCAAACATGATGGAACTTGGGAATTCAGGGGCTCCAGGAGTTCAGATACTTTGGGATTTGAAACGCCAAAGCATGTTCATCCCATGGTAACTTTATCAAAAGCCTGTTTGCATCCCCTAGGCCAAAGGGGCCTAAAACAGCGACGTCCGTGCTCTGTTCAGCATTCACGTGGCTGTTGTCCTGTGGTAATGACATGGGTGGTGACTGGTGACCAGGACGGTGGTGCCGGGTCGGGGCCGGGTTCGACAGCTCGTCACCGGAGCATCTCCATGCATCAGGTACTTCCTGAATGTTCTTTGATTGGTCTTCACAATAGCCCTGTGAAGCAGAGTTTTTATCTTCATGTTTTGCGGGCCAGTCACCGCAGCAGAGAGGTCAGGGGACTCCCAGAAGCTCAGCCCACTAGTAAACATCGAAGGAGCCATTCTCTCCAACAGTTAAACTGCCTAGTGGGTTAACAGCAGAGTGTGCTGGTTTTACCCTAAAGGGGCTAATTGTGGGTTATTGATTATAATTTATATATACCCTGCCCCTTTTAATAGAGGGCTCAAAGTGATTTACAATAAAAGTGTTCCAATATGGCTTAAAAATAGATACTTTTGGGGGCACCTGGGTGACTCAGTCAGTTGAGCATCTGCTTCTTGGTTTTGGCTCCGGTCATGATCTCAGGTCGTGAGATTGAGGCCCATGTCGGGCTCCACCCTCAGCGGGGAGTCTGCTGGAGATCCCCTCCCCACACTCACATGTGCGCTCTCAAATTAAAAAACATACAAATAGGGGCACCGGGGTGGCTCAGTTGGTTAAGCGACTGCCTTCAGCTCAGGTCATGATCCCGGAGACCCGGGATTGAGTCCCACATCGGGCTCCCTGCTCGGCAGGAAGCCTACTTCTCCTTCTCTCACTCCCCCTGCTTGTGTTCCCTCTCCGGCTGTGTCTCTCTGTCAAATAAATAAAATCTTTTAAAAAAAAGCATACGAATAAACAGGTGCTATTGAATGATAATTCAAGCCAATGTAAAGTAGTTCTTGTGATTGCTCAGTACAGGGCTCTGAGCTTCCTGGCAGCCATGGTATAAAAATAGAGGTATCGTAGGGCCTCTGGGAGGCTGGTCAGGTTAGCGTCACACTCTGGGTTTTGGCTCAGGTCATGATCTCAGGGTCGTGAGATTGAGCCCTGCAGCCAGCTCTGCGCTCAGTGTGGAGTCTGCTTGAGATTCTCTCTCTCTCTCTCCCTCTCTCTGTCCCTTTCCCCTCATGTTCTTTCTCTCTCTCTCCCTAAAAAAATAAACTTAAAAAAAAAAACAGAGGTATGGTAAATTGCAAAGCTATTATTTTGGAGATACAGTGCATGTTCTTCTTGACACTGATTCAGAAATTCTGCACAGCTCCTATGAAAACCAAAGGTAGGTATCATTGCTCAGGTTTCTCAAAAAGAAAACTCTGAGATTGAGACTTGTGTTCAGGAGGTTTACAGGGAAGGACTGTTGGGAATGAGATCTGGAAGGAGGGAGGGAACCAGGATTGTTCAGAGGGAAAGTAGAACCCCAGTGCACTTGCCACGGGGCCTTGTCCTCCTGGTTCTGTCAGGAGCTCTGGAGCTTGGGCTGCTCTTCAAAGATGTCCCACCCTAAGTCTAGGGGGCTAGGACCTTATACTCTTGTAGTGACTATTTATTGGATGTGGGCTTCCCCAGGGGAGGACACTCTCTTCAGTTTAGGGCAGTTCTGGAAAGGGACTCTCTTGGGAGCCAGGAGAAGCCAACGCCTCTGGCCGCTGAGGTCCTGAAAGGGAGCCGTCCGTGATACCCACAGCTACCAGGACAGACCACGCCTTGTGTCCTCCAGACCCACGGGCTCTGTAGCCTCAGTGAGTCCCATCTGGGAACCGCTCCCTCAGGACTCTGGTAGCTTCTTTTAGGAAACAAAACAACTTGCAAGAGAAAGGCTAGTGAGACAAACTACAGACCCCACCACTGAAATTGGTCTTAAAGCTGCAACTGACACCTATCATCTGTGGTAGGCAGCTAATGGTCCACAAAGACAGTTTCCCTACCCAAGATTGTTCTCTGTGCAGGACGGCGCTCTCTCAGAGGCTCAGCTTTGATCTCTGCCATAGACATGTTGGATATCTAGCAGTGCAGTGCCTAGATCCAGCTCCATGACTGGGAGCTTGAGCTGTAGGTTTCATAAATGACCTCCACCCCTGGTCCTCTGGATAGTTCGCTGACATACTCAGTGAACAGTGCTGGGCGGGCTGATGACAGAGGTGACAGATAGTCCCCATGTCATTCTGGGTACTTGGTCGCTCAGTGCCTCTTCCACAGTGAATGCTCCCGGGGGGCACTTTCCTACGATGCAATGATCTTCACACTTTATAACCACATCCATAGGTTTGTCCACACATCTCCACCCTAGACCTCCTTGTCCCTGATATTGCATTCTTTCACTTTCCAGGACTGACACATCAGCCACCTCACTCACCACTACCCAGGAATCTATGCCCATTTTTTTTTTTAGATTTTATTTATTTATTTGACAGAGAGAGAGATCACAAGTAGGCAGAGAGGCAGGCAGAGAGAGAGGAGGAAGCAGGCTCCCTGCTGAGCAGAGAGCCCGACGCGGGCCTTGATCCCAGAACCCTGAGATCATGACCTGAGCTGAAGGCAGAGGCTTTAACCCACTGAGCCACCCAGGTGCCCTATGCCCATTCTTATCTTGGGCTATGTCTGTATGGGCACAGAGTAGATGACGACATATACCCTGGGAAGCGCTCCCCGTTGGGGAGATTTTGTCTCGCCACCCTCACAGTGCTGCTCCTGAGTGGGGCGCAGACAGCAGCCATTCATTCTTGGCACCATGCTTCAACGGACCCACCCATGAAGACTCTTCCTCAGTGCCAGCTGGTCATAAAAGACCTTTCCCTATGACCACAGATACAAGAGCTGAGGGAGACTCACACAACAGTGACGGATGACAGCTATCCTTTGAGTTGATTGTTTCGTTTGATGTAAAAAGGAAACCTTAGAGTTCTTATTTCTGAAGAGAGCTCTAAATGTGCGCTTAGACTACTTACTGAAACAATGTTAGTTACCTGGAATATAGACTGTATTTAGGTAACGCTCAGCATCACACGTCAATAAAGAAATCTATATTGATGGGGGGAGAAACAGCAGTTCTCAATTTTTGTTTGCTCTCAGGACATTTTGACACTTTTAAAAATTTTGACGACATCCCAAGAGCTTCTGTTTATGTGTTGGTTGACTGATTGATTGATTGTAATCTCTACACCCAATGAGGGGCTCAAACTCACACCCAATGAGGGGCTCAAACTCACAACCCTGAGATCCAGACTCGCATGCTCTATCGACTGAGCCAAGCAGGTGCTACTATGGGTTCTATTTATTGATATTTACCAGATTAGATATTAAAAGTGAGAACATTAAAATAATACTTATTTATTTTAAAAAAACAAGCCCATTATATGCTAACACAAATAACTATATTTCCACTCACAAAAAATTTGTGAGAAGAATGGTACTGTTTTGTATTTGTCAGATCTTTTAATGTTTGGCTTAATAGAACAGCTGAATTCTCGTGTCTGCTTCTGCATTCAATCTCTTGTTAGACGTTTGGTTTGATGAATGTAAAGAAACTTTAATCTTGTGCACATATTTAGTTGCCAAGAAGGACTCTGCAGTCACCACTACAGGCTACAGAGACCCTGGGGGTCCTCCAGCCACTTATTTGAGAACCAGTTTTATAGAACAGAAAAGCTATCAAAGATCTATCTCACGTGTATATAGCGCGCTTTAGGATCACATGATTCTCCAGGGGAATTCTTGCAATCCTTCAGGGACCAGATAGTTCTAATGTTAGAGTATAGAAAAAGAAAGAAAATTCCCTAACTCTTTTTATGAAATAAGTATAATATTGATACCTAGGGGCACCTGGATGGCTCAGCTGGTTAAGCGGCTGTCTTCGGGCTCAGGTCATGATCCCGGGGTCCTGGGATTGAGCCCCACATCAGGACCCTGCTTCTCCCTCTCCCTCTGCGTGTGTGCCTGCTGCTCCCCTGCTTGTGCTCTCTCTCTCTCTCATGCTGTGTCAAATAAATAAATAAAATATTTATAAAAAATAAATAAACAAACAAAACCATTGTTACCTAAATACAATAAATATAAAACAAAAACAAAAGCAACCCAGAGTTGCCTGGCTAACTCAGTCAGTAGAGTATGTGATTATTGATTTCAGAGTTCAAGCCCCATGCTGGGGGTAGAGATTACTTAAATAAACAAAACAAAAACATAAGACAAAAAAAGAAAATGTATAGATCATTTTTTCTTTTAGTTTATTTAAGTAATTTCTACACCCAATGTGGGGCTCAAACTTACAGCTGTGAGATCAAGAGCTGCACACTCTCTGACTAAGCCAGCCAGGCACCCCTAGATCATTCTTACTTACAAATATTTATGCAAAAAACAAAAGCCAAACATTAACAAATAAACTCTAAAAGGACATTAAAAACAATATACCATAATCAAGTGGGATTTATTCCAGGAACACAAGAATGGTCTGATATAATTCACCGTAATAATAATTCCATAAACACAAGAATGGTTTGATGTAATTCACCGTAATAATAAATTTATGGGGGGCCCATGGGTGGCCCAGTCCTTTAAGAGGCTGCCTTCCCTCAGGTCATGGTCTCAGGGTTGTGGGAATGAGCCCTGCATAGGTTTCCCTGCTTAGTGGGGAGCCTGCTTCTCCCTCTGATGCTTCCCCTGCTTCTGTTCTCTCATTCTCTGTCAAATGAATAAAATGTTAAAATAGTAATAATAATAAATTCATTAAAAATTATATATCTATAGATATTGCAAACCTTTGGGCTAAAGTAAATATCCATTCACGTTCTAAACATCAAATTAAAACAGGAATTAATGAATTCAGTTTAACATAATAAATGTATATATTTATAATGTATACTTCATTCCTTATTTAAAGGATATGCACATGAGGTCAGGAACAAGGCAATGATGCCCAGCATGTACTCAGCTATTTAACATAATATCAAGTATATTAACCAATATAACCAACCCGACAAAAGAAAACTATTAGAGGCTTAAGATTTAAAATTAAGAAATAAGACTATCCTGGGGTCTCTGGGTGGCTCAGTCAGTTAAGCGTGCGACTCTTGATTTCAGCTCAGGTCATGATCTCAGGGTTGTGAGATCAAGCCCTGCATCGGTCTCTGTGCTGGGTTTGGAGCCTGTTTAAGATTCTTTCTCTCCTCTCCTTCCTCTGCCTCTCCGCAAACCCCGGCTCACATGTGCTCTCTTTCCCTCTGCCCCCAAAAAACAAAAAACCTTGTGAGTTTTCCAACTATACTTCTTATCTGCAAATAGAGATAGTTTGACTTATTTATTTATGTATTCATTTATTTAGAGGGGGAGGGGCAGAGGGAGAGAGAGAAAGAGAATCTTAAGCAGACTCACGCCCAGCACAGAGTCAGATGTGGGGCTCTATCTCCCGACCCTGAGATCATGACCAGAGCCGAAATCAGGAGTTGGAGCCTTAAACCCACTGGGCTACGCAGGTGCCCCCAAGAAAACGCATAAGTTTTAATGATGAAAATAACACAAACCAAATAATTCTGTAGGATACACAAATAGGTGCACATTTTTATAGAGATGAAGAAAATATAAATGTAAATCTGCAAATATGTTTCTATTTCTGTGAACAATAACCAGTTAGAGGAAATAACGAAAGCAAAACCTCTGTTTAGTATAGAAACAAAAAAGGAGAAAATATTTAGGAAGTAACATAAACTATGTGAATGATGTGGACATTCTAACATAACATGTGAGGGGGTTGTTTACCTGATACTGTAGCACTAGGCGTCTAGAAAATGAGTTATTTAGTCATAGAGAAGGAGACACAGTACACCGGGCTTTGTATTTGTCAGATCTTTTAATGTTTGGCTTAATAGAACAGCTGAATTCTCGTGTCTGCTTCTGCATTCAATCTCTTGTTAGAGATAGGCAGGCGTGGCCTTGGAAATAGGCACCTACGTAAGTCATTTGGAATCCCTTGGGCATCACAAGCCCAGGTACCAGGAGGGCGGTAACTAGTCCCAGGAGAGGAGTTCTGGGTGCCGTCTTCTGCCCTGGCTGATTCTCCATCCGGCTCCGGGGCCCTCCTCCCTCTGGGCTGGGAAACTGGCAGCTCGTGTCAATGTGGGGGTCTGCTTGGCTCTGTCCTCTCTTCTAGTATCAGTTTCTCCATTATAAAACTTTTGCTTTGATCTGCTCGAGTGTCAAGGGTCTTATTTGCCACTGCTAAAATCGTCAAAACCTCGCTGAGGAACACTTTAAACACTCCCAGAGGCATAAAAGGAGACTGCAGCAAAGCAAAAAGACATCCCTTGATCTTTGACAGGACAACTCAACGTCATAAAGATGTACTTCGCATCAAGTCGATCTATAATTCTAACATGATCCTAATAAAAGTACCACATTTTTTCCCCAAGAGGAGTTGACTCCAGAACTTATGTAGAAAAATAAACATGCAAGAATAGCTATAAAACCCCCAAAAGAAGAGCTGTGAGAAAGTAGGTCTGTTAAATAATAAGTGATATTAAAAGTCTATAATTAAAACTGGTAAATGAATAAAAAATTGGCAAATGAATAGACAGACTATTAGAATAAAATAGAAAGTTCAGGAATAGACTTAAAGTGCATACAGAAATTTAGCATATGATAAAGATAATATCTCATATCATGGAGGAAAGCCTTATTCTTTTTAAAAAAAAATGGTGTTGGGGCAACTGGTTGGCCATTTGGAAAAAGATAAAATTGGATCCGTGCTTCACTCTGTACCCAGAACAATGTCCAAATGAATCAGAGGTCTCTGTGTAAAAAAAGAGTCATTATTAGGGTCCGTGGTCAAAGGAACGAGGCTGATACAAAAGCGAAAGTCAAGCAGAGCTTTATTTCACGCCAAGCATCGATAATTACACTGGCCCGGACCAGGGTCGCTTCTCAGGGGAGAGAAAACGACCTCATCTATTCTTACAAGCTAGCTTTCATAGGGCAGCCACAAGCTGATTGAAATCACGCAGCTGCCTAGAGTTAGTTCTTTCACTCTACCCTGATGATGAATACATTTAAACTGTTAAGTTCATAATCCCCTTTATAACACAGAGTGGTTTACCAGGGGATCTCCATTGGTCAGGGTCCGGGAGGTTAAGGGGGTTAACTGATTGGGTGTCTCCCCTAACCTGGCTCACCTTTGTTTTCCAGGGGCCATTTATCCATATCTCCTGGAGTTGTTTCTCTGAGTAAACAGCAAGGTGGCTTGAACGTCTAAATAGGTCCTTACAGTCATACTGGCACTGGAAGAAAACAGGAGAATTTAAAAAATAATCTCAGGGCAGGGGAAAATTTTAAACTCTGACTCAAAATCCAAGTGCAACAAAAGAGAAGATTGATGAATTTCTCTGCATAAAAATAAGGCAACATTAGCATGAGAAAGAAATGTAATAAGCAAAATCAAAAGAGAAATACTGAACTAGGTGTAAATATTCACCACCTATATCAGAAATAAAGCCACCTGGATGACTCAGTGGGTTAAAGCCTCTGCTTTCGGCTCAGGTCATGATCTCAGGATCCTGGGATCTAGGCCCTCATCGGGCTCTCTGCTCAGCGGGAGCCTGCTTCCTCCTCTCTCTCTGCCTGCTTGTGATCTCTCTCTCTGTCAATAAATAAATAAATTTTTTTAAAAAAAAGAAATAAAGATCTAATTTCCCTAATACATGAAGAGGACTTAAAATTGAGGGGGAAGAAAACTTTTATTTTTATATAAAAATATAAAAGAGGGCAATACAAAAGTGGACAAAAGAGATAATTTTTTTAAAAAAGGGCATAAAACAGTCCTGAAAAGGACAGTAAGCTATATGGGTATTTATACAGATAGGAAAGAAAAAGAGTGGAGGGGAGGGAGAGAGGGAAAGACAGAGAGAGAAGAAAGTCAAGACAGAGGCGAGCACAGAGTATGCTCTTTTCTTTACAAAAAGAAATCATCTAGGAAATGTAGGAGGATTGATTCAATGAGAAAACCTCATTTATAGCTGGTTGTGGCAAGGACCATTAGCGGGTGCTGAAACTGCCAGGTGAATAAGACACTCACCTCTCTCAAGTAGCATGCCAAAGATGACCCTTGTAGCTATGAAGGGAAAGGCAGAGATCTGTTTTAATCAGAAAGGGAACTTTGCATCACCAAGTAATAGAACAAAGCATCACAACAGAGCACCTCGAGTGAGAAATGGAAAATACACAATACCACCTATGTGATCTTCTTGATAAAATATTTTAACCTGAACCTAGTAATGAGAAAATGATACAAATACAAATACAGAATATAGAATATAAATTTTGCAAAGCCTAGAGTCTTCAAAAATGTCAGTGTTATTAATGACCAAAAAAAAAGAAAAGGAAAGAAAGGTGTGGAAACTGTCCTAGGATAAAGCAGGAGAATAACAAATGCAATGCATATAATGTGTATCTTAGATTTAAACAAAAAAGCAAATATAAAAGACATTATCTAGACAATTGGGGAAATTTACATACGAAGAGAAAATACTTTATTATGACATGAGTGTTAAATTTCTTGTGTGTCAATAATATTGTGGTTGGGAGCATGTGGGTGGCTCAGTTGTTAAGCGTCTGCCTTCGGCTCAGGTCATGATTCCAGGGTCCGGGGATCAAGCCCCGCATCGGGCTCCCTGCTCGGTGGGAGGCCTGCTTCTCCCTCTTTCATTCTCCACTGCTTGTGTTCCCTCTCTAGCTGTGTTTCTCTCTGTCAAATAGATAAATAAAATCTTTAAAAAAAAAAGGGGGGGGCGCCTGGGTGGCTCAGTTGGTTAAGCAACTGCCTTCGGCTCAGGTCATGATCCCAGAGACCTGGAATCAAGTCCACATCGGGCTCCCTGCTCAGCGGGAAGCCTGCCTCTCCCTCTCTCACTCCCCTTGCTTGTGTTTCCCCTCTGGCTGTGTTTCTGTCTGTCAAATAAATAAAATCTTAAAAAAAAAAAAAAAAAAGAATATGGTCTTATAATCTGTGCCATAAACTATGGAAGATTTATTTTTTCCTTTTTATTCTAGATGTATTTATTTATTTTTGAGAAAGATACAGCAAGCCAGAGGAGGAGCACAGGGAGAAGGAGAGAGTCCTCAAGCTGACTCTGTGCTGAGAAGAGCCCAGTATGGGGCTCTATCCCAGGATCTTGAGACCATGACCTGAGCTGAAACCAAGAGCTGAGCCCGCTGCTTGGGTAACTGAGCCACCCAGCCAGCCGCCACATCACATTTTTTTTTTTTTTTTTTAAAGAAACTTTTAAAGGTAAAAGAGATGCAGAGACACAAATTATAAATGTATAGTTTGTTGAATTTCTACCGTACATTCATGAAACCACTATCCAGATAAGAAACAAAACAATCCAATAGCTCAGAAATCTCTCTAGGGCTAAAATTTAAAACAGCTTGAGGTTCACCCAGTGAATACCACCCCCCCCCCGTTTAGTAGGCATGGTTTTTTGTTTTTGTTTTTGTTTTGTTTTGTTTTGTTTTTAGCAAACATGTTTTGAATACTGTCCTCTGTGTCAAACACCCTGAAAAGCATGTGCATTCCATGTCACGGTATTCATTCTCGGCACGTACCTGCCGGGACAGAAGCTGTTTGCATATTAACGTCCTTTTCAGTTAAAGAATAGATGTTCCTCAGGGTTTTTCAGTCCAGCTTTCACTCATTCTTGGCACCTTCGATTTTCAGTCAAGGGAATCACAGACTCTCTGACCTCTTTCCTTCCTTCCCCATCTCTCTCTTGCTTCCTTTCACTTCCACACCCAAGGTGAGGCTTGAACACCATCCTGGGATCAAGAGCGGCATGTTCTTCTGACAGAGCCAACCCCAGACTCCCTGATTTTCAACATGCATGCTTCAGTGGTGTCAAGGTCACATCTGATACCAGACGTGAGCCTAGGTCTCAGGCTCAGCCATTGAGAGTATCGCGTTCTCTGACCGTACATGGGTTCATGAATAGGAACAGGACCCGGTCAGAGCCAAAGAAATGTAAAAAGGATTTTGTTAGGATCGTTGGGTGAGGGACACTGACTTTTCCATTAGACTTGAATGGGGTGGGTGGGGGTGGCAAGGGGATGCCGATGTGGAAACGTCGAGAACCATCTTACCACTTCTGAAAGGTCACCCAGCTTCAGAATTTCCACGGGGCTGGCTGAGGTCTCCACGGAGACTTGATCACAGCCCGCTTCTCTTTCTGCCCCACCGTGCCTCCTCCTCTTCACTTCCACAAGTATTGATCCCCAGAGCAGCACTACCTGCTGTGCCCCATCTTGGCCTCAGAGTCTGTTCCCCGGGAACCTAACTTTGGCAGACATGGTGCAAAACACTTAAATAAATTATCCATTCCACAGATGAATTCTGAAGGCATACTATGTGTCATACCCAGAGCATCGTGACTCTCAGAACAGCCTATGAACCTATGAACCTCGCTGTGAGGAAACTGAAGCACACAGTAGGCGGGTAACACATCCAAGGTCACACGGCTGGTAACACGCAGAGCCAGGATTTGAACTCATGTCTCTGTGATTCTAAAGCTAATGTCCCTAATGCTACTGCCACAGACCAACCAGTAGTGGAACGAAAACCACCCCAGATTTCCAGATCTTTGGAGGCCAACGTCTCTGTACAGAATCTTCCCCTGCCTCCTATTACCACTTGGTCCGATGTCTTGCCTTCCTGGGTGGCCCTGGAACTGGAGTTGAGCTCAGCCCTCAGAGGCTCCTTGGGGCTGTGCATTCCTGCATCTGGTTTTCTGGGTTCTTAGATCAAGGGAACAAGATCCCTCAGCTCCCTCCTTTTCCCCAGACCCTGTCCTCCCTGTATTTTCTCCAGTTGCTATAAGAAAGCACTACTAACTAGCTGGCTTAAAACAACAGAAATGGATTCCCACAGCTCTGGAGGCCAGAAGTCGGGAATCCAGGTGTGGGCAGGGCCGTGTGAGCCGCGGGTAAGACCCTGGTAGCTTCTGGGGCTGGTGGCCAGTGCTCGCTGCTCCTGGACCTGTAGCTGCTGCCACGTCGTCGCGTGGCCTCCTCCCTGTGTAATCTGTGTAATCTATGTCTAAACGGCCCTCTTCTCCTCAGATACCAGTCACATAGGATTAGGTCCACCTGACGACCATATCTTGATTTTATCTGCAAAAGCTCTATTTCCAAAGAAAGTCACATATTCATAAGCGCCAGGGGTTAGGGCTTCAACAGATAATTTCTGGGGACACAATTCAACCCATCACACTGCCTTTGACATTTTAGGCATGTGTCTTTACTCTTTCCTGGGGAGAAGGGAGCAGAGTGAAACAGACATGTGTGAAAACCCTATCCCTTCCCAAGCCCAACAGGACTTCTTTGGGATTCTTTTTTTTTTTTTTTTTTTAAGATTTTATTTATTTGACAGAGAGAGATCACAGGTAGGCAGAGAGGCAGGCAGAGAGAGAGGAGGAAGCAGGCTCCCTGATGAGCAGAGAGCCGGACACGGTCCTCAATCCCAGGACCCTGAGATCATGACCTGAGCCGAAGGCAGAGGCTTAACCCTCTGAGCCACCCAGGCACCCTTGGGATTCTTTAACTCATCAGAAGCCAAGTTCTTCAGCAAGGTGTTCCAAGGAGAAGGCAGCCCCCCAGGAATTCCCCACTTCCAAGACCACCTCTCACACTCTACACTCTGAGGTGCCCTCTTCTCACTGGATTTGAATTTTCTGAGCAGATCATCATTAAAGCCACTTGTACTGAGAGGTGACTCTGGGCCAGCGTTGTGCTCAGCCTCACAGGGAGAAGAGGGAAACATTTGCTATCCCTGTCTCATGGCTGAGGACAGATGAAGGCGGAGAAGTTTCGAAGCAAGCCCAAGGTCCTGAAATTGGCAAAAGGGAGGAACCAGGACCCAAGCCTAGGCCCGGGAGTCTCTTACTCCAGCGAGTCCTCTGGCAATGCTCCCTTTTCCCCTGCTTATCTTCTAGATAGTTCTGGCAGGTCTCTTCTTTCACCCTGGGGTTTTACATGCAGAAGGTGACTGACATCCGGCCTCAGAGCACCTCTCCCTTTCAAGAGAAGACTGTGTTATGATCACTGATTCCCCAATGTAATCATTACATTAAAAACAGCCAACTACAGGGGCACCTGGGTGGTTCAGTCTGTTAAGGGTCTGACTCTTGGTTTTGGCTTAGGTCATGGTCTTGGGGTCATGAGATCTAGCCCTACCCCTGCCCGCCCTCAGTCCACTATGTTTTACATTAGATACCCAGACCTGTTCATCTTTTTTTTTTTTAAGACTTTTTTTTTAAAAGGTTTTATCCATTTATTTGACAGAGATATCACAAGTAGGCAGAGAGGTAGAGAGAGAGGAGGAAGCAGGCTCCCTGCTGAGCAGAGAGATCACTGAGGGCCTTATCCCAGGACCCTGAGATCATGACCTGAGCAGAAGGCAGAGGCTTTAACCCACTGAGCCACCCAGGCGCCCCCCCCCCTTTTAATGTAAATTCTGTGCCCATTGTAGGGCTGGAATGCATGACCACAAGACCAAGAGTTGCATGCTTTACCCACTGAGCCCACCAGGTGCCCCAAAGTGTAAACTTTTTTGCCAACCTCCTAAGTCTTCTTTTTTTTTCTTTTTTTAAGATGGTTTACCTTTTGGGCACCTGGGTGGCTCAGTCAGTTAAACATCTGCTTTCGGCTCTAGTCATGACTCTATAGAGTCCTGGGATTGAGCCCTGCATTGGCCTCCTTGCTTGGTGGGGAGCCCGTCTCTTCTTCTCTGCCTACAGTTCCCCCTGTTTGTGCTCTCTCTGTCAAATAAATAAATAAAATCTTAAAGTAAACCATCTTTTTTTTTAAAGATTTTATTTATTTGAGAGAGAACAAACATGAGAGGGAGAAGGGTCAGAGGATGAAGCAGACTCCCCCCTGAGTGGGGAGCCTGATCTGGGGCTCAATCCTGGGACTCTGGGATCATGACCTGAGCTGAGGGAGACACTTAAGCCAGGTACCCCCTAAGTGCTTTTAATTTAATCCACACAGTAACCTTACCCTGTAGCCACTATTATTCCCATTTTTCAGATGGAAACACTGAGGTTCTGAGAGGTAAAGTAACTTGCCTAAAGTCATGCAGCTGACAAATCATAGGTCCGGGTTTCTAATCCAGCTCTACTGACTCCAGAGTCCCTGCTGAGAGGGGCTAGGCAAGGCCTCCTGCCTGGGGTAGCCCTGGGATGACCAAAGGTGCCACATCAGGGAGTGGCAGCAGTCCACCAGCTCCAGGCCAGCTGCATGGGTGCCCACTCAGTGAGGTCAGCACATCACAGGCTCTCACTGTTCCCGGCGTCACACTGGCATGCAAAGGCGTCCAGTATTGCCTTCCATAATGGTCACCTGATCCCTGAGCTGGTGGGCAAACAGCCTGAGATGTTTACCCCCTGATGACCAACTGCTCTGACAGACAGACAGCCCTGCTGATAAGAGAAGACAGAGGAGAGGATTGGGGGGCAGGGGTCGATAAAGGAATCCCCCGACTCTGAGAAGTGCTGTTTTGCTTGGCTGAGGCCAGAGTCACACTACCAGCCTCTGAATGACAGTGACATTCCCCAGGGATTAAGCAGGCAGTGTCCAAGCTGGGTCTCCACGGGGGGTGCCGAGCCCTGTGGAACTTAAATCATGCAATTAGCCACCAGCTAACATTTCTCCCACATTCATTTCATACCACCATCATTTCCCATCACTTCTCCAAAAAACTTCAGCTGTAGCTTTTTTAGAACACCCCTTACCATATCCTGCTGCACTGCTTTCTCTTGGAAATAGCAAAGGAGATCAAGTCATTTTATGGATTCTTCAAGGCATAGTTCAAAATTCTCTTCCAGGAAGCCATGCCCAGGTAACCCTCCCCTCCCCTGCTCTGAGCCCCCTGGGATTCTGAACTCAGTCCACAGTGTTGTTTCGAGGCCAGGTACCGAACCAGGGGAGGGTAGAGCAGAAGGCACCTGGGCTTGGGGCAGTGATGCTTATAGGGGAAGCAAAGATGCTGATGTCACTCCTGGTTTGGGATAACTGCCTTTCTGTTTAGGGATGATCGATACACCTCATGGTCCAGAAGCTGGATTTCCCGACCCCCAGTCACCTGCTATACGGATTAGAATACAACACCTGTGCAGCTCATTAGAGGAAAAGGGGCTGAGATGATCAATCCGACACCAGCGAGATGGAGGCTAAGCCTTCCCTCGCAGCCAATGAGGGACATTCTCTGTGAGTTGTTAGGCAGAAAAGAACCTCCTGGGTCATGTCCTCACTTTTCCTCAGCTAAAGTTCCCTGACTGTCTCCTTCAAATTCAAATGTGAATCCTGTTCCATGAGTAACCATATTATTTTTAAACAGCATCCTTCAGCCACAGCCTCTCCTGGGTTTTCAGAGAGGTAATCCTTCATGAAGCCAGCACAGGATTTTATTTTATGACTGTTTGAAAACATGTACAGGGATTCCAAAGAATTCAAGTAAAAGATTATGCTATAGCTCTGAGAGAAGGGCCAACATATAGATAAACTCACCTGGGGGACGGATGATGGAAAAGAGAAGTCAGGTCCTGTGGAGAGACGAGAGACAGAAAAGAGATATTAGAGATAGGTATTGGAGGTATCCAGGTAGGATTTAACAGAGGAGCATCTGGCCTCAAAAGCCCATTATACCAAGAAGCACTCATGTCACCACACTGAGTAGTCAAAAGCTCGATCCCAGGAGGAGTGAAGACTGGGCTTAGATCTGCAGCCCCTCCACTAAATAGCCAGTCAGGTGGCTGACCTTCTTTGAGCCTTAGTTTTCTTATCTGTAAAATGGGCATGGAAATAATCACCTGGTAAGGAAGGTGGTTGTAAGGATTAAATGAGAAAAAGTGTGTGCGTAAGACAGCCTGGCATAGTGTAATACTCAAAACAAAATAAACCAACCTTAAAAACAGTAAATGTGATCATTAACCCCCAGATAACAGTTAATATGTTGTGACTAACAGCGATAGGTTGGTTAATATTTATCCATAGTTGTCAAACTGGTAAATTCTAACTAGCAACATGACTTCTGGCAAGTTAATAAGTTAACTATTCAACTATCTCTACTGGGTTGTTAGGATATCAACAAACAACTCTGGATGATACACCATCCAGAGTGTTTCTTCTTCATTCTTCCAGAGGAATTTTTGCTTTAAAAATAAATATCCTATTAACGTGCTAATTGTGGCTAAGAATTACTAGTTGAAGAAATAGATTTTGTTGTTAGTTGATTAAAAAAAAGCACATGTTCCTGATTTAAAAAAATTCAAACTATACATATACTACAATAAAACTTTATTTCAAATATTCAAGCAATATTTAAAAGATTACAAAAGGATAAAGCTCCTGCCCCATCCCAATTTCTATAGGTTGTTTTTGTTAATAATAAATTTCTTATATAATATGTTATGATCTTTGATTTTACATACATTGAATCATACTGTTGCAGAACTTAACATTTTCTCCTTAGTAACACATCTTGGAAATTTCTCCCTAGAAGTCCACATAGATTTGCCCCTTGTTTTTTAAGGTCTACATTGTATTCCCTTATATGTAAAGACCACCCTTGATGCAGCCAGTCCCCCCTGCTTGGCACTATGGTTCTTTCCAGTTTTTGCTAATATGAACAATGTCCCAATAAACTCCGCTGTACGTGGGTCTTTGGTTGTTGCTACACATATGCCCATAGGATGCTGAGCTGAAATTAAGAGTTGGTTACTTAACTGACTGAGCCCCCAGGTGCCCCTATGCAATGTTAATGAATGGTACCAACTCACTGACATTTTCGCCCATGGTGTATGGTCTGTGTTCTACAGATTCACCAGCTTTGGGTGAAAATTATCACACTCTACAATCTAGTAAGTAAAATTGTTATTAAAAAATAACAGTAATAATAGACATGTGGAATAGCACTACATATTAAGTGGTCTTCTCTGTAGAGATGAATGTTTACAATCACCACGGAGAAGTGGGCTCGTTCCCCTTTTAACAGAGGACTGGGAGGTTGCTGGGACTTGGACCAGGGTCTGAAGATAACTCCATTGTTTATTATCCCAGGGACATTGGCCACAGGTTCACCAAGCTCCTCTGTCTACAAAATGGTGATATTAAATGAGATAAAGCATAGAAAACCTCCCGAACTAGTGTCTGGAGCGCAGTAAACACTGATTAATATTAGGAAGCAAGCCAGAGTGCCAGAGAATGACCTGGCAAGTTTGAGAATGACCCGAGTCATAACAGAGACCTAGGTTCTATTTCCCTCACCCTCCTAGTACCTTGCCAAGCTGCTTAAGTTTTCTGAATTCTCTTGCTTGTAAGATGTCCCCTTGATCCTTCCCATTCATTTGCTGAGCTGGAGAAATGTGAGTTGAGTCACCATGCCCGTGGCAATTTACATTGCCAGGAAGACACAGGCAGCATCACTGCAAAAGAAAGCAGGTGGAATCTCCACTCCAGGTCTGTTGCAGAGGCAGCAGAGAGAGGTTGGGGGTCAATCCACCTACCTGCAGTCCTGCTTCTGCCCCTTAGAAGCCAGGGGACCTGGGCAAGTTCTTGCAGTCATCGGAGCCTCAGTTTTCTCAATTCTAAAACATGGATAACAGGAACTACCTCATGCATTATTGTGAGTATGAAGTAAGAATCTATTAAAGACTTAGCAGCTGACCCCTGTTAAATGTTCAATATATTCATAGACAGCAATAAGTCTCTCTGTCTGATCCTGGCTTACTGGTGGATCAGGAGGGACAGGATGCTTCCACAGAGTGGAACAAAGAGGAATGTTAGCAGCCCTCACCTCCCAGTCATGCTCCCCATTTGTCAAGGTGACTCACACCGCCCTTTTCTCAGTTTGGTAACTGTCAATGCGCCCTGGCGTGCTGGGGGTGGTGAGGGCACAGGGCAGATGAAAGCAAGACTGCTCCGGTTTCTTAAATGGCTGTAACTCCAGCTGAGATCTCTTTCATTCTTCCTGGAAAGAAGTGAGAAAACATAAATTAAAAAATATTTTTCATTGGAACTGCTTAGTACAATGAATGTTTGATTTGCAAAGTGGAATGCTCATTCGCAGTGATCTTGGACAACATGGTGCGGGGATTGGAGAAAGAACATGAACAAGCTTTGGGTTTTTGCTATAGTGTTTCCTCTTCAGTTTGCAATTGCTTCAATTTAAATTTCAGTTATGACATAACATATAAATTGCAAATATGAAGGTCTAGATGGGATTTCTGAAAAACACCTTGTGAATTATTGATTAAATTTTTTTTATTTTAAAAATTTCAAATTTACAGAGAGGATGCAAAGAAAAGCTCAATGAATACTTAGATGTACCCACTGTTATTATTTTTCACATATGTTAATACATCATTTTTAAGCTATAGAAAGCTGCATTCCTATAATATGGTCTCTCTCTCTCTTTTTGCCAGTAAAAGAGTTATAGGGATGATATAGTTATATCCATAGTGTGACTCCTAGACACTCAGCTTCCTGAAATTGAGATCTGTTGGTCTATTTAACTATGAGATTGGAAGGTAAGGGATCACATTTGTAATAATTGCTGGATTGATACAAGATACATGACTCCCAAGCCTGTTATCGACTATGCAAGCCAGGTCTCATTGCTCCCAATTTACATATGGTAACTAACACTCAGATGTTGAATCACTCCATTGATAAACTCAGGTTTGTCTTTTTGACTACACATCCCTTTTGGGGAATTCTCAGAGGGACATTCTAATGCCTGTATATGGAAAGTTTTAACTTTAGTTTCTGGTAGAGGTGCAATGTTAATTTCAGGTACTTCCTTCCAACATAGTGGGGGTGGGGAGGGGGGCAGTGGAATGTGGCATTTTATGGAAACCATAGTCAGGACTTCAGTGATAGAAACTTCAGAGATAAGGGGTGCCTGAGTGGCTCAGTCCTTAACTGTCTGTCTTCTGCTCAGGTCATGATCCTGGAGTCCCGAGATAGAGCCCTACATCGAGCTCCCTGCTCAGCGGGAAGCCTGCTTCTCCCTCTCTCACTCCCCCTGCTTGCGTTCCTTCCCTAGCTGTATTTTTCTCTGTCAAATAAATAAATAAAATCTTTAAAAAACAAAACAGAGATAATGGGGGTGCCTGGGTGGCTCAGTTGGTTAACTGAGGTCCTGATCCCAGGGCATCAGAGCCTGGCATCAGGCTCCCTGCTTAGTGGGGAGTCTGCCTCTCCCTCTCCATCTGCCTCTCCTCCACCCCTCATGCTCTCTCTTTCTCTCTCTCAAGTTAATAAATACAATCTTAGAAAGAAAGAAAGAAAGAAAGAAAGAAAGAAAGAAAGAAAGAAAGAGAAAAGGAGAGAGAAAGAAAGGAAGGAAGAAATAAAGAAAAAGGAACCAGAGATAATGAACTAAACCCTCAGCCTCAGAAGATTCTTTTTGGAAAAAAAAAGATGACTCTTTTTGGGATGGCCTCTTACTAACCATGTAGGGTGGGACAAATCGCCCTGACGCCTTCTCATTTGTGAAATGGAGACAAGAATCAATACCTCATCACCTGGGTTTTTGGTGAGACTCAAGTTTATGAATTGTGATGTTTATTAATACAAGGAATTGGCAAATCATTTTATTTCTAGAAGGAAGGAAGGAAGAGAAAATGGATAGGACATTTTTATCTGTAAGGGGGGGAGGGGTAAGGATCTAGAGGAAGTTGACAGAAACTCAGTCTGGGGAGAGAAGAAAGCATCTTTCAGGAAATTCTGTTAGTTGCCACGTTGCAGAGAACCCATCCCCAGAATGTTCCTTCACGTGGCTGCGGGAGGAGGAGGCGTGGGTTTTTGAGACCCCCAGCAAACTTCTTTCCAGACCATGGGACACCCTGGCCTGCGCTCTGGCTTCCAAGGCACCCAAAGAATGCTTTTTCCTTGCTTCCCCGGGGTGGCCCATGTCAGGTTTTAGAAAGCTACTGCGTTCAACGCAGGGTAAGGATCTTCTGGATAACCACTCTCGGTGAGCTCTGCCCAGCTCCTAGATGTTTCTGCGGCACCAAGTGCCTCCCCAGACCTCCACTCTTGGCCAGAATATTAAGCTGCTCCTTAAGGGGTAGCTCCTCAACGCAAGATGCCGTCCACAGCTGTGAGCTGGGGTGTGCAAGGGAACTGCCGCACATCCGCGCCCCGACCGCGAAACCTCTCGATGTAGGCGAACTCTCTCCTTTTCATCCTTTACATGTCCACTGAGATTTCGCCAATAAATAACAAGAATAAAGCGTCTGTTTGGTTTTGTCTGCGCTCCCGGGATCGTAGCGGTTCTTTTAGAGAAGAGAGAAAAATGAAGAGAAACCACGGCTGCCCCACCGGCTACTTCTGGAGACCCCTGAAGTCAGCATTTGGAGAGCCCTCGGGTCTGCTCATCTAAGACCCGGAGTTACTAGTCCCCCCGAACCCGGGGAGGGTCCGAGCTTTTCCCCCCGCCGGGTCCGGCCTTTCAGCCGAGTGGCGCTGGCCAGGCTCCAGACGCCGAAAGGTGCCAAGTTCACTTCGCACCGGCGAGGCGCGCGGACGCCCCGGGCGCGCTCCGTCCGCCCCTCTCGGTAGGTCGCGCGCGCGGTCCTCCCGGACAATCCGAGGCAGCCCGGCTCCGCGGCGAGGCCAGAGCTTCGCGGGCGGCCGCCGGCTGCTGTGCGTCTTTCCGCCTCACGCAGTTGCGCTGCGCCGCGCGGCGGAGACCCGGCCCGGGATCCGGAGGGCGCAAGGCGGTGGGGGGCGTGCGGCGCGCCGCCTCTTCGCCCGCCGCTCTCGGGGTTGGCGGACAGAGCTCCCCGGACCACCCTGGCGCGGAGCAGCCACCCGGGGCCGAGCGGCTCCCGGAGACCGGAGACGCCCCCAGGCCCCCGCCCCCGCGAGGCCCGGCGGGGCTAGCCCGAGTGGCTGGAGGAGGAGGAGGAGGCGGCGCCGCCGGGACTGCCTCCTCCCCGCCCCTCGCGTCTCCTCCCCGCGCCATCGGGAAGGACAAGGGGACTGGGCACGGGGACCCCGGCCAGTGAGCGCCCGTGCCCCTGGGCCGCCCTTTGCGCGCGCTCTCTCGCCTCGAGCCCGGGGCCAGTGTCGCCTCACATGGTGTTGGCCGCAACCATGAGCCAAGACGCGGATCCCAGCGGCCCAGAGCAACCGGACAGAGATGCCCGCAGCGTGCCGGGTGCTCCGGCGCCCCCCGCGCCCCCCGCGCCCCCCGGCCCTAGAGGAATGCAGCCGCCCCCGCCGCCACCGCCCCCGGCAGGCCTACCGCAGATCATCCAAAAGTAAGAGGAGGGAAATACGAGAGGGGACCCCGGGTGTTCTTGGGGTACACGCCCCGGGCACCCGGGTCTGTGGCTTCATCTCTCCCGCCGCTGCTGAACTCCGCGCGGCCGCCTTGCGTTTGAAGTTTTCTTGTCCTCTCTCGGCAGAGTCGGTATCATTCTGGTTGTTCGTGAGGTCGGGGACAGGGAAGCCGAGTTATTGGGGGAAAATAATTTTGTTTTTCCTTATCCTCTTTCTCTTCAGGGACGTTACTGAGTATTTGAACCAAAATAGGCTCAAATTGGGGGAAAATAGCCCAGAGACTCTAGTTCATCTTTCTGGTCCCAGAGGCCGCTGGACTGTACGGAGAGCAGTGCGTGAGCGTGTGTACGCCCGTGAGGGTGTGTAAGGAAAATGCCGCCCCGAAGCAGCCGCCCGGCATGGTGCCCAGGAGGTAGTCAGTCCGTGGCATCGGGTGGAAAGGATGGTGAGGGTCTGTAAACAGCACATTTTGCTTAGCCCTGAAAGACGTGTCTATGCTTTTCAAGGAGGCCCTTGCGAAAAAGAGTTCTTAGCCGCGCCACGGTTTTGCATGAATGCTACCTTCTTGCGCTTCGGGTGCTGTGCAAATCTTAGGAGGCGGGCTTCCCAGCGGGTGAGTAGGTTAGGGGTGGTCAACAGGCTCTGAAAGGTCTTTCAACCCATTTTGGGGGACGTAACAGTAAAACTGGAGTGTTTTGTTGGTTCTTTCGAGATTTTGATAGTTTAAGGCCTAGAATATTGGTTCGTTTGAAGGATCTTTATTTTCCTGAAGGCCTCCCTCAGCTTGTACTGAAGTCAGAATTGGTTTAAGAAGTGTAGAAAAGTCTGAATGATGATGAACGCTTGCATGAAATTGACGATGCTGGAGAAATGCACATAAGTACAGCAAAGTCAACCGTGTGGAAAGGGGGAGGGGGTCAAGCGCTGCGATATTGATGCTTTGAGTTACATAAACCTTTGAAAATGCAGTAAGAGAAATAACCAGTAATGGGTTGTAAGTGGAAGTAAATGGCACTTAAATATTGTTTTAAAGAATGACTTTAGAAAGAATAGAGAGAATAGTGAACATTCAAGTTTGACATCAAAAAACGCTGGTATCATATTTCTGAACAAAATGGTTCCCCCTTTTTGACTGGTGAAATACTAAAGTTTTCATTTGTGACAGCTTTCTGCTTTAATTCCATTTGATCTGACTTTCAACTAGTAACAAGTTCCTAACTACTTGAAGATGAAAATAATTATTTTGTTCCTATTGTTTTGCAAATTATTTAAGCTAAGATTTAACTAAATATGATTGACAGTTTAAGTACATCATTAGTTAAAATGTATCTTTAGTTCTTAAATATAAACAGAAAAATGTGTTTAAAACCTAAAGTTTCTTGACTATAAAAAAAACAACAACAACGAATTGACCAGTTATTAATTGGAAAACATCTCGTGTGCTACCGGACCATTGTTTTGTGGCTTAAGATTAGGCTACCCATTAAATTTATTGAGTTTGCTTTGATACTGTAATTACCAAGCATTTTCCTACCATTTACTTTAATTCAGAAAAAGCTAGGAATTTTATGTTCACAGAAATATCTTTGTAGATAGGTGTCTGATTTACCCTGTTAACTCATTTTGAAAATTTTATCTCTAGGATATCTTACTTTGGTAAGTAAAAGAAAATAGCTTTTCAGAGATGCCCCCTTCTGCTCATAGCCCAGGATGGAGACTTCAAGAAGTGCCTCCTGATGGCTCTGCCTTATTTTATGTTGGTGACAGGTCAGTGTTCAGAGAACAGGTTGAAGGCTGGTGATTGTGCCCATGGAACTGGATGTTTGTGCATTTACATTTCAAAAACATTCTTTATCAGGATGATTTGGGGTTTGCTCCCCTCAGAATCCGCTGAGATTCCACTGGAACTGGGCTTAACGCAGCAAGTGGTTTGCAGGTCCGTCTTAAATGCGCTGAAACTTGAGCAGGTTATTTTGAAACTACGTTTGCATAATTTAATCTGAGCAACCATTTTTAATGTAGTTCCGAGGTGCTGTTTGTATCAGCCATCTTTGAGAAAACCTAGTGGGGAGATCGCCCTCAGCCACAAAACCAAGCGCCCACATCCCGATTGAGAATTTGGTGAGCTAGAGCTTTGGATCAAATTCTTCTCTAGTAGATCGCATATTAAAGACATTTCATTGGGGAACCTTTGTTTATTCTAGCTATTTTAGTGAGGTCATTATGTAATTCGTAAGAGGAGAAGTTTCATACTCTTTGAAAATGATGGCCGTATCAATCTTGTTCATGTGCATAGTGTTTAAGGATTGTTTTCACTTCTTAACGTCCATGTTAATGGTTTGCATTTATATCGGCTTGCATTTTAGATAAAGCCAAGGACTATGATAAAATAATAGTCATGATCGTAATAAAAGCCTCTTCCTACTTTTGTGTGTCATATTTGGTCTTGGGAGAACTGCTCTGTACTACATTTAAGTAGCTAAACACAAAATAATGAGACTGATTTTGATATTTGTTTTATGGAAGCCAGTTTCAGTACTCAGAAAGAATGCCTCAAAAGTTAATTTTGGTTTAGTACTTTTTTCTACTCAGGTATACTTAATTTTCTTATTACTGCGTTCTTAGTTTCAGTCAAGAATCACCCATGACCTTGCCCCTCCTATTAACCCCTGACACCTGGCCAATATTGGCATCCCCTCTGAAGATTATCAGCCACGTCTGGACATATAACTTGTATCTTGTAAGATCTTTGTTTTAAATTTGTATTTTCTGAGTTGGCCAATGTGAAGATATTGTTGGGTAAGATATAAAGCATTGTGTAAACCATGTGGACAATAAAAAATTTAAAGAAGAAGAGGAGATTTAGGATGAGCTTAGGAAATCAGAATAATTTGATGACTTAAAATATAAATATATATATATATATTCTACATATTAGCAGAAGACGACACTGATGTGTTTTGGTAAATGTTTTATAAGGACTTACCTCCTTAAACATTTACAGCATTTTATTTCCAAAAGTATTTTATGTTTTAATTTTGTGCTTTCAAAGTAAACCTAATTCTTCACTCATGAGAAGTTATTTATTAATCTTGATAAACAGCAGACATGAAAATTTAGGTTGTAAATTTTAAAACTTTCTTCCAAATGGAAATAGAGTCAATCCGTTCCGTGAAATACTGAAATCAGTTATCAGGTGCAACTATAAGTGCATCGTGGTGAAAACTAACCAAAGAAGCACACACACACTTTTTGTGAGGTGAACGCATAGGTGATTTTCCTAAATTATTTGACTTGCAACAAAATATTCCTACCTAATGCATGCTATCAGATTTATATTTGAGTATAGATGAGTTATTTTATTTCCTTTCCAAATGATTTTGGTAAGCAATGAATAAAAATCAGTGATAAAAATAGAAAACGTTTTGGTTTAGAGTATGACAGAGTGTCACCTGCACGTTTTTGTGACTTAGAAGGCTATAAACCCAGCTTTGATTTCTTAAGGTTATAGTCTTCTGCATTGAGTTAGGATCCTGGCAGACTGTTTTCAGAGCAGAGGTTCCCCTGATTCAGTATAGAAAATGTTACAAGTAGTTATTCTGCTTGCAGATAATTTTACAGACCTTCTGCATTTGGAAGGGGTGCCATGTAACTCTCAGGAAACAATATGGAGGCAAGCTGTGTGTGATGTCCATGTGCCCTGATGGGCATGCTGACAATTATATCCAGAATCGGGGAGGAAATAAGAATTTGTCAAAAATGGCCATTACCTCACACTCATACTTGGTCCTTTTCTGGAAAGAGGATGGAATTTCTAACATCTGTGCCAGTTTCTAACCAGTTTGAGTCCATTTTTAGGGAAAACAAGGGTATACTTGTAGAAGGAATTTGAAAATTTTGAACACAATCTTAAGCTGCACGTAAGACAAGTGTTCAGCAGGAGAAAACATCTGAGAGGACTGTTTACCCAAAACATGGAAGGAGAGAGAGTGGATTCTTAGCATTCTGAAAAGTTTCTTTGTTTCTCTAGAAAGGTACTTTTTTCCCTTAAAAATTTTTTCTTTAGGGTTTTTTGTGATAAGTATTTTTAGATAATAAGTATTGCCATCCAGTTATGAGTGTTTTTCAAATTGCCAAAGAGATCAGTATTATGAAATGTAGTACATTATTCCCTTTAGTCATGGTAAGTGGCTATACATATGGTGAACACACAGCTTTCTAATGCCAGTGCTGGGGGGCGGGGAGGAAAGGGAGAAAAAGTTATCACCCATTTTATTCTATCCACTTATTCTTTTGTTACCTCCGTAGCAATTTGTTGAATTAATAATTTTAAAAGCCTAGATCTGTCTGTTGGAATGTGGATTCTGATCTGTTAAGATCTCTTTGCCTGTCCTTATAATCACCAGGGGGGAAAACCCCACCAGGATTGACTCACAGTGAAATGATCCTACATTTTCTAGTTTCTCTGTCTTTCTTTGATTTATTTTTCTTGTGGCTGCAGATTTCGTGATTCCAGTTAAACTAATATTTCTTCCCTGCCCATAACAGCTAATCTTTAAGTAAACAAACCATTATAGTTCAATTCACATCACTGATAAAAAAGAACTGAAAAAAGTTAGGAACTGGGGTCTAACCCAGGGATAGAATTAAAATGGACTAAACTACACACAGAAAGTGAGAATGGAAGAAGCTTGAGAAAGTGGACTTAAAACTCCAGAGAGATATTGGGAGGCAGGGCACCCCTCACCCTTCCCCTGCCCTGGTCCCCCTGCCAGACAGAAACTTGAAGGGGTCTCCGGTGTCACAAAATCCCATTTAATCTGATTTTTATTTCCTGCCACAGTACTTAGCTTGTTTAGGATGGTCTAACTGATATGCTCTCGTATATTTTAATAGGGAAAGTTGCTGTGGATCCACAGCAGGTGTGAGTGATTGGTAGCTGTGCTTAGAATAGTGCATTGAAAAGTTTTGTAGAAAGTAAAGTGATCCGTATTCCAGAATCAGGGCAAAGACGGTAATTAGTGGTTTGTAGAAGGGAGCACATGGCAGTTCCCTCTCTGGTTAATGAAACTGGCTGGATCTTGCCTGAAATATGTGATATACTGCAAGTCTACTATTGCTTGTTCCCACCAGTGGGAAAACTGGGAAATCCTAACTTTAATTAAAAAGGCATATTTTTGAATCAGGAATGTGAATTTGGCTTCCAACACCACCTACGGGGTATTGGTGGTAGGCTGATAATTTGCCTGGCTCGATGGGTGGTCACTTTAAATTCCACCCAACTAAGGTTTCAGTCTTCAACATTTACAGACAGCAAATCTGGGTACAAGACAGCACTGCCAGCTGTTTGAGAAGGAGGTGAAAGGGAAGGGCCCCCCACCTCCAGTATCTTGGGTATGACACATATATCCATCTAATATGATAAAGTAATTACAGTGGCAGAAGTTACAGCCAAGTTAATTGACCTTTCTCTTTTCTACAGTTCCTGCAGGATTTTATAAGTAAGTCCCCTGACGGTTTACAAGGCAGCCTTTCCAACTCACTGACAGCACATCTTTTGAGGAAATGGTACATGTTGATGGAATGTGCTTTATGAACGAAAGGAGCCATTAAACCACTTGCATGAGGATGTGTTAATAACTTGCAGTTCAGTTTGGCCATAAATCTTTCCATGTGTTCAGAAACAAGAGGCTAGGGGTCATACATGTGTTTAAGGGTAGCTATCATGAAGACCCATGAAGGTCATCTTCATGCCACATTTCCCTTCTTTAATGGGAGTACTGGCTTTTTTTAAAAAAGATTTTAGGGCGCCTGGGTGGCTCAGTGGGTTAAAGCCTCTGCCTTCGGCTCAGATCATGATCCCAGGGTCCTGGGATCGAGGCCCGTTTCAGGCTCTCTTCTCGGCAGGGAGCCTGCTTCCTCCTCTCTCTCTCTGCCTATGTGTGATCTCTCTCTCTGTCCAATGAATAAATAAAATCTTTAAAAAATATTTTATTTATTTATTGGACAGAGAGGGAGAGAGAGCACAAGCTGGGAGAGTGGATGAGGGAAAAGCAGGCTCCCAGCTGAGCAAGGAGCCTAATGTGGGACTCGATCCCAGGACCCCGAGATCATGACCTGAACCCAAGGCAGTTGCTTAACCAACTGAGCCACCCAGGCGCCCAGGGGGCACTGACTTTAAGGATTCAGCACAACCCTTTGCTTCTGCCCTTTCTGTGTGACTGCTTTTTTGTGATCACAGTAATGACCCATCAGTTCTCAGTTATTTCCCACTCCAACCTGCACCTGGACCCTCCAGTCAGCTCTGGCTGGACATCTTAAATACTTCCCCAGTTTTGCAGCTTGCCTATAGGTTGTTTCCCAAATATGCTTTTGGCTCCTATTAGGTCTGTCTCTAAATCTAACTTCCAATATCATGATGCTAAAGGAGTAGACAAGGTAATCTATGCAGTATTTAAGAGATGTTTTAATTTCACTAAGTTACTTCTTCTAGCTTACTTTGAATTTGTTAATGAATAAAATGATCTAGGGTCTGCCTGATGTTGCAGAGTGTAAAATGCACATCTTTACTCTAAGTTAATTATGGGGTTTCTGACAAAGAGGGCCAGAACAGAAAAGAAAACCCTGGACTGGGAGTGAGTGACCTGGACAAGCCAATTAACCTTAATCCAGCCTCTCCAGGGATTGGACATGATCAATGACAGTCCCTTCCAAGAATACAATTATGTGAATCTCCAGGAATATTGTTGAATTATCATCACTGTAGAATGCCTCCCCTCTCCTATACATCTGATACAGAATATATCCCATATCAGTTACATTTTAGCCATGGGTATAGGTACATGTTTGTGAGACTGCTCACACATGAAAACAACGGATAATTATATAAAAAGGAATTAAATGCTTCCTCTAATATTTGCAAAGAATATTTGGATCAGTGTTACAATTTTAAATCAGAAAAGTAGATAGAGACGTCAGTGAAAAGACGAACATTTCATACTGTGTGCTGATCACTAGAAATTTTTAAAAAGAAAAACATTATTTGAGAATGTTAATTACTTGGGAAGGTTGAAGTGACTACTTGAGTTTGCAAAAAGTGAGTATTGGAGATTGCAAATAGAGTTTTCAATACAGGAGGCAGATGCAATAATTTTCATTTGTCTGAGTCGGGTTGTATTCCGCATAGTTCGGTAGCACCGTGTTTGGTGAGGGTGTTGTTTTCCGAAGCACAAATGGTAAGCAGGTCCTTTAGGGCGGGGCTGCCCAGGCTCCCCAGTCTGCAACCCTGTGGGGCCGACCTCAAAGGCCTAAAAAACAAGGCCTTTGCAAAGAGATCATCAGTGTCCAAAAGCTGAGCCTCAGGTTTCTGGGTGGCCTCCTTGAAGAGACCAACTGTTGTTTTTCAGACCCTCCCACGGACTGGGTCTCCTTGCCGCCCTGCGTCCTCGGGACTGGCCACGTGAATCATAGATTACCCGTATGGAGAGCCTTTCTCTGATACTTGGAAAGATATTTTTTTAACCTTCTGCATAGAAAGGGAATGAGTTGTGTCTTGATTTGTAGACTAAATTTTGATTTGTAGACTTTAAGATAAATACATAATGATGAACATAAGAATAGTTATTGCAGCATTGTCTAGAAGAGCAAAAAATTAGAGACTATGTGAAAGTTTTCCAGTTGGGAAGATAAATTGTGTGCACGTAATTCCGCTATCTTCTATTTATTAATCTGGAATATAAAATAATATGGACTATGGTATTGTTAACTAAAAATGACAAACATGTATATAAGGAATCTCACATTTAAAAGAAAAAAGGATGTGGATGTGTGTATGGGTGCCCGAAATCCTGGAAAAACATCTAAAGAACAAATATAAAGATGCTAACAGTAATTCTGACTCCAGGTGATTCAGTTATAGGGTTGTTTTTTTAAAAATACTTTCTTTTTTCTTTTTAAGGGTTTTATTTATTTATTTGACAGAAAGATCACAAGTAGGCAGAGAGGCAGGCAGAGAGAGAGGAGGAAGCAGGCTCCCTGCTGAGCAGAGAGCCCAACGCAGTCAGGATCCCAGGATCCCAGGATCCTAGGATTCCAAGATCATGACTGAGCTGAAGACAGAGGCTTAATTCACTGAGCCACCTAGGTGCCCTTTAAATACTTTTTACCTTTTTTCAGTGAGTACGTACTATGCATTTATTTATGTATGTATTTATTTTTTAAAAGATTTTCTTTCTTTATTTGACAGAGAGAAACACAGCTAGAGAGGGAACACAAGCAAGGGGAGTGAGAAAGAGAGAAGGAGGCTTCCCACTGAGCAGGGAGCCCGATGTGAGGCTCAATCCAGGGACCCCAGGATCATGGCCTGAGCTGAAGGCAGACACTTAATGACTGAGCCACCCAGGTGCCCCTATTTATTTACTTTTATTAACATATAATGTATTATTTGTTTCAGGGATGCAGGTCTGTGAATCATCAGTCTTTCACAATTCACAGCACTCACCATAGCACATACCCTCCCTAACTAATGTCCATCACCCAGCCACCCCATCCCTCCCACCCCCCTCCACTCCAGGAAACCTCAGTTTGTTTCCTGAGATTAAGAGTCTCTTACGGAAATTTTATTATCAGAGAAAATAAAACTTTCTATTTTTAAAAAACAAAACTGGGGATAGACATTTCATATCGGCATTACACTATCTTTAAGACAGAACTGCCTTTTTGTGTCTTAGACTTTAGGTCTGGAAGGCATCTGAGGGTTGCTTTATTTATCCCAGCCTTCCTGTTTTTCTAAGTAAGGCAAGTGAACATCAGAGAAGTCAAGTGAATTATTCAAGGTCACACAGCAAGGGGAGCAATAGGATGGAATAGGAATCCTTACCTTATTGAGTTTTCTGCCAGACTTCCCTTTTGTGTGCCTAAAGTTGGGGAAGAGAGAGATGGAGAACATTCATAAACTTCCCATTTATCAACTGGCTCTAGTCTGCTCAGATCCCCCAAAGGGACTCAAATAACATCCTTAGGTATGTCATCGCCTGTCCTTGCACCGCCCCCGCCCCCCGCCCTGTCGGTTTTTCTGCACGTGACAGTAGATTGGCCTCTCCAGAACATCTCATGTCTTGCTCCATCCTGCCAAACGAGCCGGGCACCCCCCCCCCTTTTTTTTGTCCCTGAACTATTTGAAAGGAAGTCGCATAACTGTAGTTCTGTTATTCAAAGGAAATTAATCGTAAATAATTTTATTTAATGAGCACTAGAGTCTTAACTTTTTCCATTTGTCAGAAAAATGTCTCCCAATAGTTCTTTTTACAACCCCTTGGCTCAGATTCCCAGGTGCGTTTGTTTAAAGTGTCTTTTTAAAATAAGCAACTGTATCCACCTTTTTCTGTTCTTCATGATGGAAGATTCCAGGCTAGTTGTCTTGGTGAATGAGCCATGATCTGGATATGTGTATTATTTCCTCATGACCAGATTTAGGTCAAGCATTTTGGCCAGGATCTGCAGTGGACGCTCTGTGTTCCCTTAAGTTTGATCTGTCGGTTAAGGAGGTCACCTCCAGACCTCGCCATTTTAATGGGACATTTTTCTCTTTGTGATTAGTAGGTGGTGAGAGTGATACTGTGAAACCTTCTGAATATACTGCTTCCCAACAAACTTTCACCTTGTGGATTTATCTTTTAAAAATATATATATTTTATTTATCTTTTTTTTTTTTTTTTTTTTTTTTTAAAGATTTTTTATTTATTTGACAGAGAGAAACACAGCCAGAGAGGGAACAGAAGCAGGGGGAGTGAGAGAGGGAGAAGCAGGCCCCCCGCCGAGCAGGGAGCCCGATGTGGGACTCGATCCCGGGTCTCCGGGATCACGACCTGAGCCGAAGGCAGTCGCTCAACCAACTGAGCCACCCAGGCGCCCCTTATTTATCTTTTTAAGTAAGCTCTACGTCCAATGTGGGATTGAACTTGTGACCCCAAGATCAAGAATCTTGTGCTCTACAGACTGAGCCAGCCAGGCGCCCCTCATGGTTTTATCTTTTAATTTGACCATATTTTTAAAAGCCCCTTCAATAAAAGATGGAACTGAAATGATAGATAAATATCACGTTAGAATGGATTAGCTTGGATGTATAGTTTAAATCAGTTGGCCTCGTAAATATGTGTGCATTGGACCAGCCCCTGGGTATCATCTGGCGACTCTGGATTTTTCTAATCCTGACTTGCAAGGAACTTAACTGATGGGTCAGCCCCTTCCCATTTAACCTCTGCGACAGGCATTTTTGTCACGAGCTACAGTGCTTTTTAATATCCACACAGAGTGAGTATAAATCCCTTTTCATGCTAATAGCACGAACGGAGGTTAATGTAATTTTTGCTAGCTCGCACAATGTTTTAGGCATCCTCTTGAGGCTAAGTCAGCTCTTCGCAGAAGCCTTTTATCTTCCTTTTCACAATCACTATATGAAGCTGACTTTAAAAGTGACCAATGACTCGTCCTGGAGCCTCAACTGGGTGAGTCCTGGAGTTGGTCTGTGACTACCGGTTTGTTCATGCTTTTTAGATTTAAGTTACATAGCTATTTTTGCCTCTTCCAGATTGGTACTCTTATTTTCATGCACAAAATATGTGTGGGTGGGGAGAGTGGTGCGGAGTAGTGGAAAGAATCAAGAGCAAGCCCGCTCTATGTTCTAGAGTCAGCTTTGCCAGCACTAACTAACACCGAGTCTCAGTGTACTCATCTGTAAAAGGGAACAATAATAAAATGAGTAACAACTAATACTTGCTGGGTGCTTCCTGGGTGCCACCTACCATTCCAAGCACCTGTGTATGCTAAATGCTAAATCCATTTAATCATTTAATCTGTCTATAATCCTGTGATTATATCCTGCTGTTATTCTCCTCATTTTACAAGTGAGGAAATCAAGTCAGAGATTTACCAGGACTCAACAAAACTAAGAAAAAGAATATTTACAAAACAACGGGTGGTATGAGGCTGGGGTGAGAGAATGTTCTGTAAAATTACAGTGATCCTATCCTCTCTATGTAAATATATATCTGTGTCCTCAAAATAATTTATAGATAACCCATCACTTACAAAGAAAATATTATAGAAAAATTGCTGAAATAAATCTGAAAGGGGCCCAGTTGAATTTGAGATAAACTAAACATTCCGATTAAAAACATTCTTTCCTGTTTCCTTTTCCCTTGATTTTTTGCCTTGTAGCTTTAAGTGTGCCTTTTGGTTTAAAGTGAAATCCATATCCCAATTTACATTCCATTAGCAAGTCAGACTTTGGCTTTTGATTTTCTGTCTTACTTTGCTTGTTATGCATGTTAGGCAAGACCTGAATCTGATGCTCACAGAGAGTATATAAACACTTATAATCCTCTCAGCATGTGCTAAAATCATAACAGATAGGATAGTTTGATTTGCAAAGAGAGCATCTGCCAAGTTCTTCCACACCATTTTAAAACCAATTCAAGAAACCGGGATTCAGCAATGATTTAAGTATCCCAGTTTCCTATAAATAGCAAGAATTCCTGACTAGAAATGTGGCTACATCAAGTTTGCTTAGTCTCCAGCAGACATATGGTGAATGGTCTTAGCTGATTTGGTCCCAGGTGTCCTTTTTTTTTTTTTTTCTTTTTTTAAAGATTTTATTTATTTGACAGAGAGAAACACAGCCAGCGAGGGAACACATGCAGGCAGGCAGAGTGAGAGAGGGAGAAGCAGGCTTCCTGCCGAGCAGGGAGCCCGATGTGGGACTCGATCCCGGATCTCCGGGATCATGACCTGAGCTGAAGGCAGTCGCTTAACCAACTGAGTCACCCAGGCGCCCCCCAGGTGTCCTTTTGCTTGAAGACACAATGGTATGTAGAAACCAGACTTAATAGAGTCAGTAAGTTAGGACAGGATTGTTTGCTTTTGACCTGTGAAAGGATTTACAGTAAAGATCCTTTAAACAGAGAGTTTCTCAGTGTATTTCAGATGAAAATTTAATAAGTCTAAGAACTCAGAGGTCTAGTGATAATTTTTAAAACATTTTTTGTCTTTTTTTCAGTTTTACAGAGGTGTAATGGAAATACACTAAGCTGTACGTGTTTAAAGGATCCTTCGAATAATCCAGATAATAAACATTTTTGTTACCCTTGAAAGTTTCTTTATGCCTTTTATGATTTACCCTTCACTCTTTCCCTTAACCCTCTTTCCTCCCAGGTAGGTACTGATCTGCTTTCCATCACTGTAACTTGAATTTTTGCATTTTCTAGAATTGTATACAAATGGAATCATTGTTGTTGGTGTGGTGGGTTTTGTTTTGTTTTATTTATTTATTTTTTTGGCCTGATTTTTTTCACTCAACATAATGATTTTTTGGGAAATATATATATTTTTAAATTGTGACAAAATACACATAGCATAACATTGACCATTTTCACTATTTTATTTTTAAAATTTATTTTTATTTTTTAAAAGTAATTTTTATGCCCAAAGTGGGGTTCGAACTCACAAACCCTGAGATCAAGAGTCATATGCTCTACCAACTAAGCCAGCCAGGCACCCCCATTTAGCTATTTTAAAGTGTAGTTTGGTGGTACTTGGTGCATTCCCAAGGTTGTGCAACCATTATCTAGATCCAGAGCCTTTGCATCATCCCAAAAGCAAGCCCTGTCCCCATTACGCAGTTATTCACCATTCCCTCCTCCCCCCCAGGCCCCTGGCAACAACTACTCTGTTTTCTATCTCCATGGATTACCTATCCTGGACATTTCATATAAATGGACCCATACTATATGTGGACTTTTGTATCAGGCTTTCTTTCACTTAGCACATTTAAAACAATATTTATTTACTTATTTGTGTGAGAGAGGAAGGCAAAGGGAGAGAGAGAATCCTGAAGAAGTCTCTCCTCTGAGCACAGAGCCCAACTTGGGGCTTAATCCCAGGACCCTGAGATCATGACCTGAGCTAAAATCAGGAGTTGGCTACGTAACCAACTGAGCCAGCCAGGTGCCCCTAGCATGATGTTAAGGTTAATCCATGTTGTGGCCTGTATTAGTACTTTATTCCTTTTTATTGCTGAATAACATCCCATTCTCAGTACAGACAACTTTTATCCATTCATTGGTTGGTGGAGTTGGGTTTTTCCTGATTTTCAACTATTGTGAATAGTACTGCTCTGAACATTTATGTATAAATATTTGCTTGGACATTTGTTTTTAATTCTTTTGGGTATATATCTGGGAGTGGAATTGCTGAGTCATACGTTAATTCTGTGTTTAATTTATTGAGGAACCTCCAAACTCTTTCTCAAAGTAGCTGCCCCATTTTATATTCCCATCAGCAACAGATGAGTATTCTTATTTCTCCACAACCTTGCCAACACTAGTTTTCCTTTTTTCTTTTAAATTGCAAGGACCATTCTTTTTTTTTTAAAGATTTTATTTATTTATTTGACAGAGAGAAACACAGCTAGAGAGGGAACACAAGCAGGGGGGGTGAGACAGAGAGAAGCAGGCTTCCCGCAGAGCAGGGAGCCCAGTGAGGGCTCCATCCCAGGACTCCAGGATCATGACCTGAGCCAAAGGCAGATACTTATTGACTGAGCCACCTAGGCGCTCCAATCCTTTTTTTTTTTTTTTTTTTTTTTTTTAACTATAGCCATCCTAGTGGGTTAGTGGGTATGAAGTGGCATATCATTGTGATTTTGACTTGCATTTTCGTAATGGCTGATGATGTTGAGCGTCTTTTCATGTGCAACAAGACAATTCGTATATTTCCTTTAGAGAAACATGTATTCCAGTCATTTGTCCATTTTTAAATTTAGTTGTTTATCTGTTTTGTGAAATTGTAAGGGTCCTTTATGAATTGTGGATACTAGATCTTTTGCAGATACTTGATTTGCAAATATTTTCTCCCATTCTGTGGGGTTTCCTGCAGCATATGATTTTAAGGTTCATCCTTTTTTGTGCATATATCAAAACTTTGGTCCTTTTTATTGTTGAGTGGTATTCCATTTTATGGATATATCATAAACAGCTTATCCATTCACCTGTTGATGTATATTTAGGTTGTTTCCAGGTTTGGGCTATTACAAATAAATCTGGTAAGAATATTCCTTTAAACAGTCAACAAAACAAAGAGGCAACCCACAGAATGGGAGAAGATATTTGCAAATGACACTACAGACAAAGGGCTGGTATCCAAGATCTATAAAGAAGTACTCAAACTCAACACCCAAAAAGAAGATGAACACATCAAAAAATGGGCAAGAGACATGAAGAGGCACTTCTCCATAGAAGATACACAAATGGCTAACAGACACATGAAAAAATGTTCAGCGTCACTAGCTATCAGGGAAATACAAATCAAAACCACACTGAGATACCACCTTACACCAGTCAGAATGGCCAAAATCAACAAGTCAGGGAACAACAAGTGTTGGAGAGGCTGCGGAGAAAGGGGAACCCTCTTACACTGTTGGTGGGAATGTAAACTGGTGCAGCCGCTTTGGAAAACAGTGTGGAGATTCCTTAAAAAATTAAAGATAGAGCTACCCTATGACCCTGCAATTGCATTACTGGACATTTACCCCAAAGATACAGATGTAGTGAAAAGAAGGGCCACATGTTACCCCAATGTTCATCGCAGCAATGGCCACAATCACCAAACTGTGGAAAGAGCCAAGGTGCCCTTCAACAGATGAATGGATAAAGAAGATGTGGTACATATACACAATGGAATACTATGCCTCCATCAGAAAGGATGAATATCCAACTTTTGTAGCAACATGGACTGGACTGGAAGAGATTATGCTGAGTGAAATAAGCCAAGTAGAGAAAGTCAAATATCACATGGTTTCCCTTACTTGTGGTGCATGAGGGGTAACCTGGAGGACAGTGGGAGAAGGAAAGTAAATGGGAAGTAGGGTAATCCAGGGAGAGAAATGAAACAACAGAGACTTTGGACACAGAAACAAACTGAGGGACTTGGAGGGAGAGGGGTGGAGGATGGGAGAGCCTGGTGGTGGGTACTGCGGGCACCTGTTGCATGGAGCACTGGGTGTTGTGAATGGGCAATGAATCTTGCAACACTGGAAAAAAAAATTTTAAGTAACAAAAAAAAATAAATAAAAATTAAAAAAAAAAGAATATTCCTTTACAAGTATTTATGTACTTGGATAGTTTTCTTGGGTAAATATCTAGGCCAATGATAATCTAATCGTTTAGGAGCACAGATATTACATAGGAGAGTAATTTTTGAGTGAAAACACCTTTGAATTTTTATTATTGGGTCTTTGAACGAAGCATGTTAAATATGACCCTTCAAGACATTTAAAGAATGCACACTTTTTCATTTTAGTTTTCAGGGTTAGTTATTCATCATCTTAGTTTTATTTTTTCTTCTACTGATGAATCGTCTCCCAATAATTTTTCATTTGACGAAGAATTTTTACTGTGGAACTTGGGACACAAGAGGAATAAGATGACAAAAACTGCAGAACTTTGGGCGCCTGGGTGGCTCAGTGAGTTAAAGCCTCTTCCTTCTGCTCAGGTCATGATCTCAGGGTTCTGAGATCGAGGCCTGCATCGGGCTCTCTGCTCGGCAGGGAGTCTGTTTCCTCCTCTCTCTGTGCCTGCCTCTCTGCCTACTTGTGATCTCTCTCTCTGTCAAATAAATAAGTAAAATCTTTGAAAAAAAACTGCAGAACTTCAAGCTGGGAGGGACCTAAGAATCATGTAATTCAATGTCCTTGTTGTACAGAAAAGAAAGCCAGCTCCAGAAGGAAGGCCAGATTTACCAAAGGCCATTCAGCCATTAGAGAAATTAAGTGAGCAGAGGAATCTTACATGTGTGAGTAATTCTAAGTCTTCGAGTGGTGAGGCATCTGCAGATGTAATAGTGCTGGGGTCATGTGAATGCACCATATTCCTGCTGTGCTGTAGAGTTCACCTTTCCCTCCTAGTTTATCCCACTTAATCCTCCAACAGCTCCATGAGCAGGTAGGATTAGATAATTACCAGTGGTTTAGAGTTCCCTAATCAATGATTGGCAAACCCAGGCTCAGAGCCAGGCTTCTGCCCCTTTCCAACTTATATGCCCTCCTTTCTTTCTGGTGAACCTTCCCCTACCTCCATGCCAGCTGCTACTGCCTTAATTCAGGACTTCCAGCCTCTCCTCCAGCCTCCAGCTGGGCTTGGTCTCACATCTCTCTCTACACCAGTTCAGCGTTAATCTTGTAGATTTGCTCAAAGCCTTGCCTTAGCGTCTTGTCTGTAGGTTGAGATTCAGAGTGCTTAGAAGCTCTTTCTGGATCCCCCCTACTTAGCTGTCCATGCCTTACTGTCTGCCCAGCTGCCTCATTTTCTCTCTACACCACCTTTTTTCCTTAACTCAAACATTCCTTTCATCTTCATCTTCATGAATTCTCCTTAGACCTCATGTCTTCTAGGGAGCTGTCCCTGACCCCACGCAAGAAGGTAGGCTGGGTGTTCCTTTCTTGTGAGGGCTTGTGGCCCCCAACTGTGGCATTTACCCCATGCTTACCTCCTTAAGTCTCCCCTAAAGACTCCATAAAGTCCTTGAGGTTGGAGCCAGTGTCTTCCATCTTGGAGTCTCTACCATCTGGCACATATTTGGTCCCTGGCACATAGTTTGCTAAATCCATGAGAGAATGAGCCAGTTGACTGCAATCTAACTATATCTCTAATTGACATTGTAATGAGAAAAGCTCCTCAGAATGGTCTCATGGGTGAAAACTGACATGAGAGCAAAGCTTGGTTTTCCCCACTTATGTGTTATCCAGTCTGACTGTCCAGAAGGGCTAGAAGAACAAAAACACCTTGTTCTTATGTTCAGAGAGGTGGCACAAGGGAGACACAGACCCAAGAATTAAGAATCCCGAGCTCTATTCTAGCTCTTCCTTCAAGCCACTGTGTGAACAGAAATAGGGCCCTTAGCCTCTTAGGTCCCAGGTTTGTTAAAGGAGGACCAGGATGTGGGCTTGTTACAGGACACAGGGTTGGTTATGACCCTCAGCGAGATGACATGGGAATACACTTTGATAAGAGTAATGTGCTGAATACACGTGTGTCATAATGTAACCAGGCTTCATCCCCCTCAGCCGTCTCCAGCCAGGGACCTGATTATGCCTTTCAAGGGACAGGCAGTTTCCAGGCTGAATTTCTTCTTCTGATCCAAATAGGAGAAATGGTGGAAATGGCCACTTAGAATACCCCTTGAGTCCTATTGCTTCAGAGCTTTTAAAAACAGGTTTCTGTGGGGCGCCTGGGTGACTCAGTTGGTTAAGCCACTGCCTTCGGCTCAGGTCATGATCCCGGAGACCTGGGATCGAGTCCCACATCGGGCTCCCTGCTTGGCGGGAGGCCTGCTTCTCCCTCTCTCACTCCCCCTGCTTGTGTTCCCTCTCTGGCTGTGTTTCTCTCTGTCAAATAAATAAAATCTTTTTAAAAACAAAAACAAAAACAAAACATGTTTCTGGATCACAAAAATGGTTTTTAAGTCCTAAGCAAATACTTTGCTTATTTCAAACCACTGCTAAAACAGTGCAACTCAAGATTACTGTGATACCAAGACATTTTACTATTACCATACCATTTGCTATAATGAGAATTTAATTGTAGCAATGGTAAGGGCAGTAGACTAGGGCAGCTGCAGAAAGGAATTGCCCATTTGACCCTTGAACTCACAAACACTTCTTTTTCCTCTTCCTGAGATGGTGTCAAGCGACTTTCAGAAGGTCCAGTGTCTGCCACACTGTCCTAGGCCGCCCTACAGTTCAGCCTCTGACCAAACGAGGCTGTCTCTAAGCCCTGCTGATAGAATTGTTTACCTTTTCAAGAAGGTTACGAAAGCATCAGAATCCACACCGGGCGCGTGCCCAGGCCAACTCCAAGGAGTTCGTGAGGTTCTTAGGAGGTTGTTTAAAATGAAGAAACACGCCGGCACGGCCTGTGTGGTGGTTCCATGTGTGCTAAGTGCGTCCGTGACAGGATCAAGCATGCCTTCCTTCTCGAGGAGCAGAAAATCGTTGCGAAAGTGTGGAGGGCACAATCACAGAGTCCGAAAGCTACATAAACAAATGAAGCTTTTTGAGTAAGGAAAAAAGAAGTTGCCCGGAAAATAAGCCATTGCTGTGATGTCTCGATGAGACCTGCTCTAGCCACCATTAAAGCTTTAAAATCACTTCCTCCTTGTTCCCGTCCAGTCTCCCTCACTTTGCTCTGTTTTAACCATAGCACGTTCTCTCTTGCCAGATGGTATAACGTACTTATTTCACTTACTGTGTTTTTACTGAATGTGTGTCTTCTCCTCCCTTCCCGCCTGTGTCACATCCGCTTTCCGGGAGTGGAGGGGTTTTATTCAGTGACTTACACACACCCCACCCCCCGCCCACCTAAGACCAACATCTGGCACCTAGAAGCAGCTCTCTCACTGTCCGAAGGAATGGATGAGCTGTTACTAATGATGTCAAGCTTAGACAAGTGGCCTTTGCTTCTTCTCTGAGCCCATCTAGGCTCTGAACTCCCTGTGACTCCAGGATCTGAGTTTGGTGGTGCAGGAAACTGAAAGTGCAAGGTGTGGGAAGATCATAGCCTCTGCTCTTGTGTGACTCTTGGAAGTAAAAGAGGGTGCAGAACTGGGCTGCTCCTCCTGTCCCCAGGCATCAGTGACTCAGTTCTCCTATCCCAGCCTGGCTCTGACAGTGACCAGTCTCGTTGGACTCCCTTTGGCAGAGATTTGATCTGTGCATTTGGGGGGATGTTGGACAAAGAGCAGGAAGGGCTGGGTCTCACTCAGTCCCTTGCAATAGGGGTCCAAAAGAGTAGCACAACCACACGTCCAGCAATAGGGGATTAGTAGTCACTTCCACTGCATCATCCTATGCAATGAGGACTATCTCTGTGTGCTGTCAGAAAAAACCTAGGGATATATTATGGGGGAAAAGCAGGGTGCAGAAAATGTATATAGTTGCTACCTTTTATGTAAGAAAAGGGAGACTAGAAAAATTATTCTGTATAACTTTAAAAAAAATTTTTAAAAGATTTTATTTGAGAGAAAGAGAGCAAGAGAGTGAGCGAGAGAGTGAGAGAGCACAAGCATGGGGAGTGGCAGAGGGAGAGGGGGAATGGCAGAGGGAGAGGGAGGAGCAGGCTTCCTGCTGAGCAGGGAGCCCAATGTGGGGCTCTATCCCAGGCCCCTAGGATCATAACCTGAGCCTAAAGCAGATGGTTAACCAACTGAACCACTCAGGTACCCCATAACTTTATTATTTTTTTAGAGATTTATTTATTTATTTGAGAAAGAGAGAGAGAAGAGAGAGAGGGGGGAAGCAGGAGGAGGGGCAGAGAGAGAGGGAAGCAGGCCAACTCCCTGTTGACTGGGGAGCCTGATGACTTGGTCTTAATCCCAGGACCCTGAGATCATGACCTGAGCCAAAATTAAGAGTTGGCCGTTTAACCAACTGAGCCACCCAGGCATCCTTATTTCATATAACTAAATCACAATATTTTGATTATATATCTCTAGTGGAATACAGCTTAAGGTCCAAACAAATTCCAAATAAATCTTAAACTGTTTTCAGTAATATTTTTGGTAATATTGGTATTGCTATTCTGAAACAATTATATATATATATATATATATATATCAAGAGTCTCATGCTGTTCTCGACTGAGCCAGCCAGGCAGCCCTAACATAATTACTTTATACATATATATATGTATATAGTAATTCATATATATATGAATAAGCAAGTATATATATGTATATGTATAAAGTATATATATACATATATATATATATAAAGTAAAGTAATTATGTTAGGGGTGCCTGGCTGGCTCAGTCAGAACAGCATGAGACTCTTAATATCAGGGCTGTTAGTTAAAGTCCCATGCTGGGTGTAGAGATTATTTAAATAAAACAAATTATTAAAATAAAAGCTTAAAAATGAGTAAATTATGTTAAAACATCAGAAACCAATATTTTTAATATATTAAAAAAGAGCAGTTTCATAATTAAAGGTGCTAAGTAAAAGTCCTGTAATCCTGAGTTTGAATTGGAAAAGTCAGTAAGAATTCCTGATATACTGGGTGCTTGGGTGGCTTAGTCAGTTAAGCAGTCTGCCTTCAGCTCATGATCCCACTGTCTTGAAATTGAGTCCCGCATTGGGCTCCCTGAACAGGGAGCGTGCTTCTCCCTCTCCCACTGCCCCTGCTTGTGCTCTGTCTCTCTGTCAGATAAATAAATAAAATCTTTTTTTAAAAATCCCGATATACTTTCTCTATAGCAAATGAGAAAGTATTTTCTAACTTTGTCCACTGGAAAACCTAGAAATAATGGCCAACTCAGTAGCAATAAGAACCTGTGACATCTACGGCGCCTGGGTGGCTCAGTGGGTTAAGGCCTCTGCCTTCGGCTCAGGTCATGACCTCAGGGTCCTGGGATCGAGGCTGCCTGGGGAATCTGTGCTCAGCAGGGAGCCTGTTTCCTCTGCTCTCTCTGCCTGCCTCTCTGCCTACTTGTGATCTCTCTCTGTGTCAAATAAATAAATAAAATCTTAAAAAAAAAAAAAGAACCTGTGACATCTAGATTGTGACCTCTAAATACAACCTCCCACTAAAGAACACTAAGATTCTTCAGAAAAATGGTTGATTTCATGTCTGGGACAGGAAATGTACAAGATATATTGTAATATTTTGTATCAGAAAACAAAGAAGCTATCAAAGACCACTCGTGGCCCAAGTTGAAGAGTCTCCCAGTGCCCAAATATGGAACAGTTGGAGCATTAAAAAGAGTACGTGTAGTGGATTGACATACATTAAATATATGACAATGTGTAAAATTCCTAAGTTAAAAATTCAATGGTCCCCACTGGAAGAGGTTGAAGAACCAACTTGAACTGAAAACTGGTCAAGGAAGGGAAAGAACCAGACATTTATTATGTTCTTTTTAATTGGTTAACTTAGGGTAACCAAATTGCTGATGAAGAAAGTTTTTTTTTTGAAGGTTTTATTTTTTTTAAAGATTTTATTCATTTATTTGTCAGAGAGACAGAGAGCGCACAAACAGGCAGAGCAGCAGGGAGAGGAAGAAGCAGGCAGAGGGAGAAGCAGTCTTCTTGCCAAGCAAGGAGCCCAAAGTGGGACTCGATTCCAGGACCCTGGGATCATGACCTGAGCTGAAGGCAGAGGCTCAACTGATGGAGCCACCCAGGGGTCCCAAGAAAAGCTCTTTTGAATAGAAGAATACTATCTAATAAGTACAAGAGAAATTATAGAATTGGAACATTATTGTTTTGCATTTTCCAATGAATAATGCCTTTAGACAACATGGTTGGTAAATTCCTGCTAAAACATCAGGCAAAACTGATGGAAAATGTTGTAATGGATGGATCAGGCTGATACATTCAAACCCACTGATCAATCGTAATGTCATAAAAAAGAAAGGCTTAAGATATGTACCCACTGAGGGAATGCAGTGGGAATTAAACAGCACGATCAAAAGTAGAACCTGAGTTTGTGGCAGGTTCAAGGTCTAACTACCAGTTTATAGAATATACGGGGGACAGAGGAACATGTCAAAACAATACCATGGAGATAAGAATCGACCAAATGGAATGTGCGATATTCTTCAAGCCTGAAGACCTGATTTTTTCAACAAGTAAGTTATAAGGATAAGAGCAAGAGGGGTTCTCTATAGATTAAGAGATTAAAAATATGCAGTATATAATCCCATCTGTAATCTTTCATCTATAATCTTTATTTGTATCTGAGCCCAAAAAATTAAGAAAAATGATCAGATTACTTAGGATACTTGAATATACTGGATATTGAGTATTCACTATAGATTGATTTATCCATAAATAATTTATTTATTTATAGTCACAATGATATTGTGATTATGTTAAAACTAAAAAGTTATATTTTAGAGCTATATACTAAAGTATTTATGGATGAAATGATGTCTCTGGGATTGGTCTCAAAATAACAGTACAGTGGGTGAGAATGGGTGGGATACAGAGTAAACAAGATTGGCCAACAGTTCATATTGTTGAAGCTGGGTGATAGGTAAATGAGATTTCATTATACTATTCCCTCTACCTTTGTATAGTTAGAACATGTCCATAACAAAAATAACAAAAATTAAAAATAAATAAAGCCCACCAGCTCAGTCAGTTGGCCAGTTTTGATTTCAGCTGTCCCTGAATTTTATTTTGGATTGTGGAGTATGCTCTTGAAATCACACAGTTAACGATGCTAATTCACATATGTCTGGCTCCAAAGCTCAAGGTATTAACATCTGACTCTATAGAATTTATGTCCCTCTGTGGCTTAGACTGTTGTGGGATTGTTTAGATTGAGGGCTTATATGATTTTGCAAGCAGTCATAAAAGAAGAACCAAAATCAGAACCAAAACATCAGAGTTGGTCTTCCTTTGAAGGTGGGAAAGGCGGGATAATGGAAAGACAACACACCTCCCACTTAGAACCTGTTGGACCTTTCCTGTTGCACCAGCCTAGGTTTTTGGATTGAGAGAGACACAGTACTAGCTGTGAGTTTACCATTTGGTGCCTCTGTTTCTTCAACCAAATTCATCTGGTTGTTGAGAGGATCACATCAGCTGTAAATGTTTATTTAGAAGAGAAAGCAGAACATATAGTTCATGGAAATCCTAAGATTCCTGAAGCTGGGTTGGGGATTGTATGTTTGGAAGTTCCTTATGGTCTGGACACCCCTGTCTCACCCCAGCCCTAACACATTCTCCAGCACTTTCTCCAGGATCTGGAGGCTGGCTTGCCTAAATTTGGAACTACCATGTAGCCTCCCTGAGGAGACTCGGGGCTCTAAGGGTGGTAATTTGGCTCTCTGGCTATGTTTGAGTTTGTTGCATGGCTTGATAGCCAAGGGTAGCTGGAGAAGATCTTCCTGAAGGTGCATCCGTAGAAAGGACCATCCAGATAGCTGAAGGCTAGCTTTAACTTTGTCATCTTTGAGATTGAAGGGAAAAGGTGAAATTGCTTATCTTTTGTGAGGGAAGCACCATATTTTCTTTTCCTTCTCCCCTGTTTACCTCTTAACCCTAGCCCGCCTCCTTTTCCTCACTAAATCTCGAGAGGGTTCCATCCTGGCAAATGAAGTTCTCATCATGAGCCTTTTGAGTTACTGGCAAATGCACTTGGTTGAATCACTTGGTCACCTGGGAAGTATGTGGGAGCCACACTTGGTCTTTGATCCCTGGGTGTTCGGATCATTTTACCCCACTGCATGTGATCTGTTCTACTTGCTGGGGACTTGGGTGTGAGCTGCTGGCCCAGGAGAGCTCTGCCAGAGGGAGCCCTGATTTACAAACACTCAGGATTTAACTGAGGCTACAGCACTTTTATTAATAGAACATGCTGCATTTCCTTTTTATAAAAATATGAAGATCATTGCACTCAGGAAAATGTCTGGTGACTTTCTGTCTTTAGGGCATGTTCATCACCAGGCTAAAATTAAAAGTGAAGTCAGGCCCTTCTTGAGTCTATTTTTAACTAAGTTTAGCATATGAATGTGAATGTGAAGTCTTTCTTTAGATCTCCCTTAACTCAATTACTTACTTATGCCAAGCATCCCGCCTGGAATTCCGGAGCTGTGGCTGGGTCTACCTGGAGTGGGAGGCCCAAAGGGGAGTTATGGACAGCTAGACATCCTCTGCTGTCTGAGTTTCTGTGTCTTCACCCATCCCAGCTTTACTTATTCTAGAAGGTTAAGGAGGCGTTAGTCATTATACTAAAATACTAATAATAATGGCATGAGAGAAAAAAACAACCAAGCAACCTATGGCAGTCCCCTAATCTGTACATATTTTTCCAGGGGCTCCAATTTAGGAGCGGCCACTTGGTGGAAGGGGAGACCCCGGATTGCAGAGAAGATTGTGTCATTCAGGGCGCCTGGGTGGTTCAGTGGGTTAAAGCCTCTGCCTTTGGCTCAGGTCATGATCTCAGGGTCCTGGGATTGAGGCCAGCATTGGGCTCTCTGCTGGGTATCGAGCCTGCTTCCTTCTCTCTCTCTCTGCCTGCCTCTCTGCCTACTTGTGATCTCTCTCTCTGTCAAATAAATAAATAAGATCTTAAAAAAAAAAAAGATTGTGTCATTCAGGCAGCAAGTGCGAATGGCCGTGGTTTACTAGGGAGACTTGGGACAACAGGTGGAGGGAAGGAGAGGGGAAAAAAAAGTTAGCAAGTGTCATTCCTATGTAGAGAGTTCCCGATGAGTGATGAGAGTGCTGGAGAGAACTTTCAGAAACCTTCTTAAATTCCCTCTTTGGAATCTTTTTAATGTCTGCTCTTTGAGGACTGTGAAGGGTGGGGGAGCAGAGGACAGAGTTGATCCTAACTCTTAAGATTCTTTCGCCTAAAGTTTCACTTGAAGGCAGGGACTGACAAAGGCCCTTTTTCGAACTTCTTCTTAGGGCAATTCCCTGTGGACCTTTTTTGAGTAAGATGCTTTAAAAAAAAATAAAAGCCAGTTTATCACAATAACGCCTGGCCCTTGTTTTGTGTTTTTGAAAAGTGATTTTTAAAATGGTCATTTTGGGTGAGTATGTGTCAGTTGTGTCATTTTTCTTTACACTTTCCCACGAATGAATATTCAGCTCATGGTGTCCTGAACCCCTTTAAGATGTCATTTTTAAGCAGAGGAAAAACTTTCCTTCTGTTTTTTTGGTATGACAGCAAAGCCGTTGTTGAGGATAAGCAGAAGATTAATTTAAAATGCCAATTACTTTTGCTAATCCGTTGATGGTGATGTTGTTTATGGCCAGAGAACTATGAAAATAGTTCCAGATAGAGTGAGAGGGGAGAACAGGAGAGGGGTGTGTGTGTGGGGGGTGGGGATCACCGTGGTCCTTTTGGGGACTAGGAATGATATTTACAGAGCAAACACCTTCCATATACCACATTTTCTGTTAAAAGTAGTCAAAGTGGGGGTGCCTGGGTAGCTCAGTGGCTGAGCCTCTGCCTTCAGGTCATGATCCCAGAGTTCTGGAGTCCAGGGATCCAGCCCCACATGGGGCTCCCTGCTGGGCAGGAGGCCTGCTTCTCCCTCGCTCTCTCCCGCTGCTTGTGTTCCCTCTCTGGCTGTGTTTCTCTCTGTCAAATAAATAAAATCTTAAAAAAAAGAAAAGAAATTATTAAAAAAAAAAAAAAGCAGTCCAAGTGAAGTATGATGTGTTTATAGGCCACTACTATCCGTCTGAAAAAATCTCTTAAGGGTTTTTGCCTACAATTCAACAAAGCATTTACTTGTTTTAATGATCTTTTCAATAAAACTTTGGATTAAATTATAAGACTTTTAGGCTGAGAAGGTTTTCAGTTGTGAAAACCCTATACTTTCATTTGGTTGTAGTAAATTTTAAGGGATGGGCTCTTCTAGCCAGATTGGTATTTTGGGGCAAGGCCAGTTAGTAAACCAAGATAGGGGTAGGGGTGGGGAAGGGGTAGGGGTATATGTGTTGCCATAGTACTTAAGTACCCTGATGGAAGGGTGCTCTCTGGCTTCTGGGTAAAGCAGGTGCTTGGGACTTGGAGAATGGACAAACCCCCGATGGACAGAGTTGCTGAATTGAAAATAATAGGCCATTACTTTAAAACCATTCAATTTTGAGCAGCTGGGTAGCTCAGTTTTCAGGTGTCTGCCTTCTGCTCAGGTCACGATCCCAGGGTCCCGGGATGAGCCCAGCTCCCTGCTTGGTGGGAAGCCTGCTTCTCCCTCTCTCACTGCCCCTGCTTGAGTTCCCTCTCTTACTGTGTCTCTCTCTGTCAAAATAAATAAATAAATAAATACAATCTTAAAAAAAAAAAAAACCCAACATTCAATTTCATCCTAATTGGTCATTCAGATATTTTGTCTTGGTTTTTGCCCGACTCAACTTTATTCCTTAGTGAGTCTAATGATTCATCTCTTCAAAACCTTTTAATTTCACTTTGGTTGGCTGTTTCTGTTAAGGAGAACTTTTTGTCTTGTTTTTTTCTTTGCTTCAACCTAACCCCTGAGGGAGTCTAAGGATTTGGAGTTTCCAGGTAGATCCAAGAAATGATCAAGATCACTGCTATCTCTTTCTCAGGGACCGTTGGGGGTTACCTGGACTGGGTAGATGAGGAAACAAAGAATGTGGTACTTCTTAGATTGTCCACTGAGGTGAGATCTGAGCCTCAGTTTCTTATGACTAGACTGTATTTCTTGTGGTGTGTGGAAAGCCTCTGGCTTTGCTTCTTTCACTCTCACCATGATTTGTGGGATTGAGGTTAGGCTGGAATCCCCAGAGTCCCTCTCAGCTCGCACTGTGATGAGAGCCGGCTAATTCCAGCTGCCGGCAGGGGCCTGCTCCTTCCTTGGCAAGTGGGAACCCCCTCAGAGAGCATTTAGATATAGTAGAACCACCCCTGTTGCACATTTTCTTTTGAATACTCACGGTTTGTGAAAATGTGGATTATTTTCATAAATACCTTGACATGCTTCCCTTTCTCTAGGCATCATTTATAACAGCACTATTGTAACAACCTAAAGGGTTATTTTATTTTATTTTTTATTTTAAATTGAAGTAGAGTTGACTAAAGGAAATTTTGAAAGAAAGGATAATCACCAATAACCTCTTGGTTAGGCTCCATAATTTGCCTATTTTGTCTACATTCTCTGTTGGGTCGTGTGCAGACATTTTGAAACATTACCTGCAATGCATTATATTCTGGTTTTTCTCCTTAACAGTGTATTGTAAAAATATTTTTTTTGCAGCGGCCTCATCTTCATAATTTAATTTTCCATGACCATGCTTGATATCCACTAAACTGATCTACCAGAATATATCTCATTATTCACCAACTGATGGACAGTTAGGATTTCTAATACTACAGTAATGGATATCTTCATGCACCTAGCTTTGGGGTATTTCCCAGGAATTGGATTAGTAGGTCAAAGGTTATGAATATTTTTATTACTCTTGATACATTTGCTATATTGCCTTACAATAAAGTTGTACCAGTTCACAAAGTTAATAGTAAATTATGAAGGTATGAGTTTCTTTGTGAAGCTCATGATGGTTTCAGGAGAGGATATGAGAAAGGCTTTGCTGAGGTTTGAATCCCAACTTTGCCACTTGTCACCAGCTGTGTAAACTTGGGCAAGTTCTTTCAACTTGCTGTGCCTCAGTTAACTTTTCTGTAAAATGGGAATAACTACTATCAGGAATAGGTTAGTTAATTTTTGTATAGTGCCTAGAACGGTGCCTGTATTATGCTGTGAGTTTGTTAAACACATCTGTCTAGTTCAGGATTTAAAAATTAAAATTTAATAGCAGTGACTTCTTTTGTTAAAACTATTTTTAATATATTAACAGCATTTCTAAGAAACCTTCCTTTTTTTTTCTCTCTTTTTTGGAAAAGGTAAACTTTAAATGCTCATTTAGGGAACAGATCAAATCTGGTGAGTTTATTCGTATTATGTAGGAAATTCTTAAGTTTTTAAACTTTAAACTTGCATCTCTTTAGGTTGGGGTCTGAGGTCAGGAAGGGTTAGAGAGTCCGAGGCCCTGAGGCAGGCAGTCTCGCATCTCTGAGGAATTTCAAGCGCTTAAAATCAGGCTTCTCCCTCAAGCTTTGGGGGCCAATGTGGGGATTTTAGGGCCTGTATTCCAGGCTCTTCTTCCTCCCCGTTGGTAGAACGCCGGTTTTCAAGCTGAGATGGTTTTTACAGGGGCGGGGAGGGGGGACTCCTCCCTGCCCGCCTCGGTGATGCCCCGGGACCCTGCGCGGGGGCGGGGTGAGGCTTCGCTTGGAACCACGAAGGCTGGCGGGAGGGGGGGCGGAAGTGGCGGAACCTGTCACGTTATGGCTGGATCAGTTTTCAATTCCTTAATCCTAGTTGTTTCTGCTGAGCTATCCGAAGACTTTAACCCTTGTGCGTGTTTCAAAACTACAAACCTGAGAGGGGCGCCTGGCTGGCTGGGTCCGTAGGGTGTTCGACTCTTGATCTCAAGGAGGAAGTTCCAGGCTCACGTTGGGCATGGAGCCCACTTTAAAATCCTCAACAACAGGATCTCAGCGAGCCCGTGGAAGGGGAGGCCCCCCATGTGCTGTGTGTCACCTGCGCCCCTGCTCCTCGGAGACCGCCTCTCCGGATTGCCTCCTGCCCTCTCTCTCTCCTCGACCAGCGAGCTTTCGGGGGTCGCGGGCCGAAAGCCTTGGGGACAGTGCGGGGCGCCCTTGCCATCTTCCGATCTTCTGGCGGGCGCGCAAGGAGGTGTGCGTGCGCCCCACTGGCTTCTGCAGCGCCCTTCGGGCTGCTCCCTGGACAGCTTCTGTCCCCTGCGTGGAGACTGTTGGGGCCTGTGGGGTCCCAGCGACCTCCAGAGGGATGGTCCTGTCTCCTGGAGCCGGAAAGTGCCAGTGCTCCCCACATAGGGGAGGTACCCGGAACCTGGACCCTTTCACTTGTCAACGTGGAAGACACACAGCAGAACCAAGTACTCAGGGTTCCACTCTCCAAAATCAACTCCTCTTCCAGACATAAATTAGGTTTCTCTTTCTTGCTTTTAAAAAAAATTTTATTTATTTATTTATTTATTTATTTATTTATTTATTTATTTATTTATTATTGTTACTTAAATTTTTTTTCCCAGTGTTCCAAGATTCATTCCCCATTCCCCACACCCAGTGCTCCACGCTTTAGGTGTCCCCAGTACCCACCACCAGGCTCTCCCATCCCTCCACCCCCCTCCCTCCAAGTCCCTCAGTTTGTTTCTGTGTCCAAAGTCTCTGTTGTTTTGTTTCTCTCCCTGAATTACCCTAGTTCCCATTATTTGACAGAGAGAAGCACAGCTAGAGAGGGAACACAAGCAGGGGGAGTGAGAGAGGGAGGAGCAGGCCTCCTGCCGAGCAGGGAGCCCAGTGAGGGCTCCATCCCGAGTCTCCAGGATCATGACCTGAGCCCATGGCAGATGTTTAAGGACTGAGCCACCCAGGCGCCCCTCTGGTTTTGATTGTACTAAAATGTTCAATAGTGAAGCCTGCTTTTTTCACTTACCATTATTTTACAGACATACACACGGGTTGCATGATATAGCCGTTCCACTGTTGGATGTTTAGGAGGTGGGGTTTTTCTTTTCCCTCTTAAAAAAAAATAATTCTTTGGTAAACACCTTCTGCCCAAAGTGTTTTCTATGTTAGGGTATAGTACCGTTCTGTAATTATTTGGGGCAAACTGTGGGGATGTTTTTAAGTCTATCATCTATCTTTGAAATGGCATTCTAAAAGGCTAGTACCAGTTTTCACCCCTGCTAGCTGTGCTTGAGTATGTCGTCCTAGCCAGCCTCACCAGCGCTGCTGAGAATGAGAGTCCTCCTGAGATAGTGAGGCCAAGGCCACCAGTGAGAAGTTTTGGGTACTGACTATGGAAGCCTGAGCTCAGCTTGCTATTTCCCACTCTCTGGATTTTCAGGACATGGTTTATATTGAAATTGGGGGAAAGAGATTTGGTTATGTTTCAGAGCCTGAGGTGGTGGTTCTTGAGGTTCCCTTGGGTAGGCGTGTGTAAAGGAGAGCACTATCCCACATTGTCGTGGCTTTGTAAGCCCTGAACTTGAGTCACACAGAAAGGGAGTACCATTTTTTTTATGTCTGGGACACCTCTTTGGAATTGGTTTCCATTTTGAGGGGAATGAGTCCACAACATCTCTCGGCAGTTTGAGGCTGAATCTTCCTGGGCAGGGACTGGAGCTGATATGATTTTTAGCATCCCCTTGCTTTCATATTGCAATTTTTAAAAAGATTTATTTATTTATTTGACACAGAGAGAGAGAGATCACAAATAGACAGAGAGGCAGGCAGAGAAAGAGGGGGAAGCAGGCTCCCTACTGAGTGGAGAGCTGATGTGGGACTCGATCCCAGGACCCTGAGATCATGACCTGAGCCAAAGGCAGAGGCTTAACCTTCTGAGCCACCCAGGCTCAATTGTTTGTTAAAGTTGCTGCCCAGAGAGAAAGGATTTCTCTCTTCAAGGGTACATTTCAGTCCTCCTGTGCATCTGGTAGGTGGCAAGGAATGCAGGAGTTGCTTATATGAAGTCATTAGTTTGCAAATGTACCAGAAGGGCTGGGTTTTAATAATAAGTGAACTGTTTTGATGGTATTCACATTTGAGTTGTTCATGGTCAGTCCTTACATCCTAGAGAATCCATTAGAAAACCTGTAACTACATCATCGTTTATTCTGTGCCTGACCTTTACGTTCTTCGGGCTTTGCTTGCCACAGTGAACTCTTAAATCCAAGACTGCTGTTTTTGCCCTACTACTTTTGGGTTGGAGCAGGATTCCAGTGTCCTTCAGTTTAAACAAGTTCTGAGTGTCTCCTTGAAATTATTCTCAATTTCCAGTCCATTTCCAGATGATGGACAGACTTGAATTACACAACCTGTAACTAGACATTTGTGTCATGACTACATAAGCTCAGTGATGGCTCCTGAGTCTTTGTGGATCACTTAGAAGCCCACTGGATTAATAGTGTTGAAGGTTTTTAATCCAAATAATTTTAATTACATTTAGAAGCCTGCATATTAACAAACTGGTTTTAAGAGCTTGGCATTCAGAGTGATACTGCTTTAATCTTTGAGATAAAATACATGGCCTGGTATTTTTGAGGATGTTGATGGACTGTATTTTTTTTTCATTGTTACTTAAATTTTTCCCCCCCGGTGTTCCAAGATTCATTCCCCATTCCTCACACCCAGTGCTCCATGGAATAGGTACCCTCAGTACCCACCACCAGGCTCTCCCATCCCCCCACCCCCCTCCCTCCAAGTCCCTCAGTTTGTTTCTGTTGGACTGTATTTTTTAGATTTTTTTTTTTTACTTTCTTTTCACTGTTGGAGATAATTATTTCAAATAATTACTTGTAAATGCCTTAAAATCATAGAAGCCAATAACTTTAGGATTCTCCCCCTAGAGGATGTGCCTGGTTTATATGGCAAGGTGTGTATGTGTGTGCATGTGTGTGTGCGTGTGTGCACACACACACACACTAGCTCTGTGTCCTTGCCTGTAGAGAATATAGGAGGGTCTCATTTATTATCTTTAAGGAGCTTGCAACCAAGTTGTGGTGATAAGGCAAAGAAAGCTGAAATACCTAATGCATGTTTCCAGATAGGATATAATTCTATATTGACAGGGTGTTGCTGATTGATAATGGTGTTCAAAGAGTCAGCGCTGTGGGGTGCAGGTGACCTGAAAAGAGAAGACCTGTGGGGCCCCAGTATTTGGGGAAGACATCCTGGAGGGGTAGGACTGCAGGGGACATGAAGGAATGAGAGGTTTTGGGTGGATGGAAGTGAAATTACTTAAGTTATATCCCAGGAAAACTCTAGTGGGATAAAGGAGATAGGCTGGCTAAGAAAATAAGACTTTTATTGGCTTATTATGGGTAAAAGGTTAGATAGGACGGTGGGTGCAGGTTTGGGAGAAGCTCAAAGTCAGGAAGAGAGGCTGATCCTTGACACCACCACGTTGTCATCATCCCCAGTGGCATATTATTAGCAGCTAACCTTTGTTGTGTGCTGACAACATGGTTCTAAGGGCTTTGCATATAACTTATTTAATCCTCAAACAACCTTATGAAACAGATAACACTTATTATATCCACTTTATAGCAGAGGGACTGAGACATAGGGAAGTTAAATAACTTCTAGCTGGTAGGAGGCAGATTTGGGGTTCATATAGACTGACTCAGGCAGCCTGGTTTCTTTCAGAGCCTGTGATCTTTACCATGAGAGCTCCTAATGAGATTGACATGGTGTCCTTCGGGTTGTGGAGGAGCCCAGACTCTTGAGTCCGAGAGGCCGGGGCTCACATTCTGGCTCTACCACTTATTAACTCTGATGTTGGAAGCTACTTCTCTGAGCCTCGATTTCATTATTTATGAAAGAAGGATAATAATACTTCAGGGCTGTTGGGAGGATTAAATGAGAGAACATACATAAATCACCCAGTGGAATGCCCCACAGGGAGTAAGTGAGCAGGAAATGATAGCTACTGTGGACTTATATTTTTCAAATATATCTTGGGCTATAAAGAGGTCGCTGAGAAGAAGAAGAAGGAGAAGGAGAAGAAGAAGGTAAAGAAGAAGAAGAAGGAGGAGGAGGAGGAGGTGGAGAAGGAGGAAGGGAGAAGGGAGAAGGAAGAAGGAAGAAGAAGAAAGAAGAAGGAGGAGGAGGAGGAATGGGAGTAAGAGATGATTCAGGTAGAATTCACTCGGTGTCACTTGCAACAATAATTAGCCAACCCAGATACCAGATGTGGAATTCCTTCTTCAGGAGCGTTCCAGGACCGGACTGCAAATTCCAGGTGCTGTTCTGCATTGCTCCAAGAACTGACTGCATTTTTCTTTGTCCTCCAAAACTTGGAGGGTAAAACCAGGACATTGCCATTGTACTGAAATTAAGCACAGAATCTGGTGCCAGTTGTGCATTCCAGGGGCTGAAATCAGGATCTGCTGAAATGGGTGTCCTCGCTCCACTTCCTTGGTCTTCTGGCGACGCCAACCACAGATAATCGCCCTGCATCTCAGAGAGAAAAAGAGATATTTGAAAGCAGAGTACTTAGTAACTGTCTATAAAGTACAGAAATGCATGGGACAATTATAACCAAGACAGAGACATTTATACAACATATTTAAGAGAAGAAAAAAATAACAGAGGAAGAAAAACTGCTCTAAGATGAAATGCTAATTAGAAATATCACTCAGAGTTCCTGGAGAAGCAGTATTTAGTGCTTCTCACTTTGGAGGGCTTGCAAATTCCAGACTGTTCACATGGTAGTTTTTTTTGTTTTGTTTTTGTTTTCTTTGTTCTCTTTGTGACATTCTGGGCTTGTAGAGTTTCTCTTAACATTACGTCGTCCTCCAGTGGCACCTGGGTGGTTCAGTCATTAAGCATCTGCCTTTGGCTCAGGTCATGATCCAGAGTACTGGGATCGAACCCCACGTTGAGCCCTGCAGCGAGCCCTGCAGCGAGCCCCACATCAGGCTCCCTGCCTGGCAGGAAGCCTGCCTCTCCCTCTCTCACTCCCCCTGCTTGTGTTCCCTCTCTAGCTGTGTTTCTGTCTGTCAAGTAAATAAATAAAAATCTTAAAAAAATAAAACAAAAACAAAACATTACACTGTCCAAGGATTTAAAAAACCATGGTGCAAATGTCTACAAAGAAGAACAATTTCCTTTTCTGATTTTCTGTTTTCTTGGTTGTGATGAACCTGTTTATTCTTATCTCTGTGTCCTTGATACCATCCAACTTGGCTTCCTTGGAACCACTGAATGTTCCTTGTTGGTCTTAATCCAATATTGGTTTTGGGATTTGGAGAGGCAAGAAGCTATTGAGGAAAATAGAAGTTAAAAAAAATATGTAGTGTGTCAGGGCCCCGGGGGACTCAGTCAGTTAAGAATCTGACTCTTGATTTTGGCTCCGGTCATGATCTCAGGGTCGTGAGATCGACCCCCATGTTGGACTCTGTGCTGGGTGCAAAGGTCTGCTTAAGATTGTCTCTCTTTCCCTGTCCCTCTGCCCCTCCCTGCCTCTCTGTCTTAAAAAAAAAATGTAGTATGTCTGAAAATGTGAAAATTTGTATCCAAATCCTAGAGTTGCTGTAGAATTTTTAAGTTTTCAAATAAGACTAGAATCAGATTAAAACGTACAGACCTATTTGGTGCTAAGTGGTATTTTGGAAAACCTGGAGTGTTGCCTATTGTTTAATTTTATAAATTTTCTTTTCTTCTTCTCCTTTTTCTTTATAAATTTATGTTCATTTATTTTAAAAAAATTTCTATACCCAACATGGGGCTGGAACTCATGACCCAAGATCAAGAGTTGTATGCTCTTTCAGTGCCCCTTATAAATTTTCTAATAGGCATTTTTAGAACAGGTACTCTTAAATAGTTGGGCCCCTGTTTTATGTTGTTGGTCTTTTTTTTTTTTTTAAGTATTTATTTATTTATTTATTTATTTATTTATTTATTTATTTAACAGAGAGAAACACAGCTAGAGAGGGAACACAGGCAGGGGGAGTGAGAAAGGGAAAATCAGGCTTCCTGCTTAGCTGGGATCCTGATGTGGGGCTCCATGTGGGGCTCGATCCCAAGACTCCGGGATCATGACCTGAGCTGAAGGCAGATGCTTAACAGTTGAACCACCCAGGTGGGTGCTCCTGTTGCTGGTCTTTATGTAATGGATATCTACCCAAAGGTAATGAGGTTGATCTGATTGGTATAGTAATGCCTTTCCAAATTGTTTTGCCTGAAGTAAAGGGTGCTCAGATCCTCCGGAGCTCACTGCTTCCCAGCCTAACCTATGGAACACTTCATTCCTTGTTCATTGAACTAAGACATATATTATTGGACACCTACCATGTGCTAGAAGCTGTCATAGGTCCTGAGTGATGAACAGAACAGGTGTGGTCCTTATAGGTGGAGCCTATAGTCTAGTGAAGAAAACAGGCATAAACCAAAAAACAAACAGATAACTATGAAAGCATAAGTTGAGATAAACAATATGAAAGAAAGAAAGGGTTTCTTCCAAACCTAAGATGGGGAAATGTAACTGTGGGAATACTGAAAAGTTTATTCATGCAAATCAGATTCCTATGGAAACCTAAACAAAGAGCAAAGATTAAAAATGATTATGCAAAAAAATATGTGGGTGTCAAGGCATTTAAATACATCGTGTTGCCATTAATTGACCTTGAGGTGTCACTAAATGGAATTGTGTTTGAAGACATGTTTGAGCTATGGCCATTCCACCACCATGAACAGTGAATCTTCTCATAATCTGGTTTGCTTTATGGCTCATATCCATGGCAGTGTCGTTGGGGAACAGATGCCCTGAGTCAGAGCCATCATGGAAAATGTCTGATTGAGTGACTTCTCCATTCTTCTTCATTTCTGACAAGATGTCGTTTGATTCTGGAAAGCATCCTTGGGTGTGCACGGCCAGTGTGATTTGGGTTCTGCTGGTAGACCCTTCAGTCAATGAACTTGGCTTCCCTGAGACTGGGAGAGGCGACATATGAAGAGTTGAGCTTGATGACCTTAAGGAGATTTTCATAGGATCAAGTTTTATTTTTTAAGAGATGCACAGTAGAAAAATGTTCCAGTAGAATTACTTTATACTTAAGACATGAAATTTTTATGGTGTGATGCAGTAGGAGCACTAGATTGGGAGTCTGAAAGTTCCAGGCTCTTCAAGACCAGATGCCTGGAATGGCTTCTTGGAATGATGTGGTTTACTGTCATTCAGACCCAGAGTATAGGTGAGTTCTTACACCACTGCAGTCCTTGCTCAGAGCTGAGGAGGCTCCGTAGTAGGTCAGCATGCAGGTTCTGGGTTTAAATCAAGAACATTCCACTAAGTAGCCATGTGCACCTGGGCAGGAAACTTGTCCTTCTTGAGCCTCAGTTTTTGCATCTATAAAATGGAAACTCCATTTCTCACCTGCACTATTCCAGAGTTGGAGCAAGGATGAAGGGTGTATAAAGTGCTTGACACAGTGTGTGGCACACAGTAAGTGCCCAAGAAATGTTCACGGTCACTTCATTTTCCTTCTTAATCATTATTACATCTTCAGTTCTTGTGGTCTTTCAGTTGGGCATGTCACGTAAGCCCCTGCATCTTGGAATGCTGCCTGTGGTGCCTGCTTCGGTGGGTCACTTAGAAAATCAGATGGAACTACGGTGGGGGCGAGGTGGTAGGAATGGCCAGTGGAAGCAGAAGGCTGGAGATCTCCCTGTTTGCAACGTGGTTGTTTTCTGCGAGTGGGTTTGGCTGAGGCTGGAAGGCAGGTCCGTCTTCCTCCAGCCCTGATGGACTGAGGCACATGCAGACAGATCGCCCATCCAGGCAGACAGGCCCAGCCCACAGATGGCTCATTTGGTGACTGTCATTCACAGCTTATGCCTTCCCATGCCAGAGGCAGTCAGAGGGCACCTCCATCTCAGTCATCTCAGGCTGACCCTGACCCCTTCAGCTGCCTTGTTTGAAATTGCTGGACGAGGGCACAATAGGACTGCACCGTTCTTAAAAACAATGATGTAAACTAATTACAAACAATAAAATCCAGGAACTGTGAGTGGTGCGTTAGAGCTGGGCACCTGTTGTCACGCAGGCGGCCCTGGGGGAGAGCAATTAGTTGGCAAAACCACTGGAATGTTCTTGGTGGGGGCGGAAGCTGGGAAGTGGTAGTGGGCTTGCTCCTTGGGTGTGTTGCCTCCTTCCGAGCAGATGGGCCTGAAAGAATTCAGGAGGGAGGAGGGATGGCACCAGCCGGGGAAGGCTCGGAGGTCTGTTTCCTGTCCAAAAGACCCATTCATAAAATGCCTCTTCTTCCTTCTCCAGATGGCACCGGCCACTGCCCAGTTTTTCCCCACCTCAAGGGTTCATTTCTCTTGAACGGGGGGAGGAGTGCTGTCAGCTAAAAGTGGGGTAGGAGCCTCCGTTCTCCAAGCTCCATCCCTTTTACTACCCCGCTGGCGGGCTATGATAGATGGCCTTGGCCTCACTGGGTCGTGTGTTCAGCTGTGAGCCAGCATCGGCCAAGGCTGTCTGGCCAGCGGCAGGACTGACACACAGTCAGTAAGCAGCCTGGGCTCCGGTGCTCTGTCCCACGGTGGCTGTCACAGCAACAACTTGCCTAGGATCCAGAGCCGTGGGCACTCGGGGGAGGCCCTGTGAACTCTTTCCATGGCTCAGCTTGGGGGAAACATTCCCCTTTGCCCCAGCGTGGTCCACTTAGACTGGGGCTGATCAGTAAGGCGATCAGTAAGCATCAGGCTGCCCAGCAACTACATGCAAGGGAGAGCTGCACCCCCATCTTTTTCTCCTGTTCCTCCCATGTACTTCCCACCACTGTTCCCCTTTGCTTTTTTCTTTGCATGTCTTTCTTGCAAGCTTGTCTCTCATTCTCTCTCTAAATTCTGGCATAATTGTGATGTGATTTGTTAATTAATCTTGGCTCCATGCGCCCTCTTTCTGTCTGAGGGCAGTTGCTTGATGGGAAGGAAGCAAGGTACCTCTCAGTTCCTCACTGACTGTGTAGGAATAGCCCTGAAGTAAATGCCAGAAGGGATGAAGGCATCTCACTCCCTGGTCAGGGCTGCTTTAGGAGCTGGTGACAGAACTGGCCCCACAGCCCGGGAACACAGGGAACATACGATCCCCCCTGCACCCCCCCCCCCACTGATACTTGCAAGGAACTCTTTGTCCACCTACTTCTTGCTGTTGGACTCAGCTTCCAGAGGTCACAGGGAGAGATTCAGGTGTCTGCATTCATCATCTTATTGAGTGCTTTATATTTAAGGATTGGGATCCCCAAGCTATCCTGCATTTTTTTTTGAAGATTTTATTTATTTATTTGACAGAGAGAGACACTACGAGAGAGGAAACACAGTAGGGGGAGTGGGGGATGGAGGGAGCCCGATGCGGACCTCGATCCCAGGACCCTGTGATCATGACCTGAGCCGTAGGCAGACGCTTAATGACTGAGCCACCCAGGTGCCCTGCTATACTGTATTTCTAAAGACAGTGCTCATTAAAACAAGGAATGGTCTCTGCCAATCCTGTCTGCCTTCGGGTCACCTGCGTGAAGTACCAGTGAGGTTGAGACTATTTTCACAGTTACCTTTAAGGAGGATAAAGACAAACCTTGGAAGGTGATATTGGCTCCACCAGCCTCAGAGTTAGGCTTGGGAACTCACCACGATGCTTTTTAAACCTTTAATTTTGAAATTAAACTTTTTAAACTTTTAAATTGGAAATAAATTGGCTTACAGAAAATTCGCAAGAAGAGCAGAGTTCCTGTGTACTTTTCCTTGTGTTAACATCTTGCATAACCACAGTACCTTTATGAAACCCAAAGAAGGACTATCGGTGCCATCCTAGGAGCCAAATTACAGATGTTCTGTGCACCGCCCCCCGAACTTAGCAATTTCCCAGTGATGATTTTTTTTCTATTCCAGGATGCAGTCCAGGATCCCACCTGGCATCTAATTGTTGTGTCTCCATCCTCTCCTCCAGTGCGTGACAATTCCTCAGTCTCCCCTTGTTTTTCACGACCTCGACACTTTTTGGAAGAGCCCCGGCCAGTCACTTTTGTAAACAAGGATCAGCCAGCTTTTTCGGTCACGGGCCAGGTAGTAAATATTTTCAGCTTTGCATGCCACATGGTCTCTGGTGGAACTCCTCAGCTTTGCTGTCCAGCACAAAATCTGCCCGAGGTTATATGTAAATCAACAAGTGCGGCCATGCCCCAGGGTGACTTCATTTTTGAAAATAAGCAAAGCTCCAGATATGGCTGCAGTTTACCAACATTGGTTGGAAAAAGACCCTAGATTTGAGTTTGTCTCATATGTTCTCATGATTAAGTTGAGGTTTTGCTTTTTTAAGTAAGAATCCCACAGAGAAGATGCGTATCACTTAATCACTTGGTTGAGGGGGTGTTAACTGTAAAGTTAGAAGGTGCTTTTTTCCTTCCTGTGTAATCAAGTATATGTCAAGGGAGATCCTGTAAGGTTAAGCAAATGCCCTGTTTTTCCTCAAACTCTCCCTGGCTAATTTTAGCACCTCTCGGTGGAGCTTGCATGCAGCAGTTGTGACTGGAGTGTTCCAATGGTGAATTTCTGTCCTACTCATTTCTTCTACATTTGTTAATTGGAATTCTTCTATAAGGAAGAGCTGTTCCTTCTCCCCCATGAATGTAGTCATCCATTATTTATATCAGTATGGACTCACAGATATTTCTTTTCTTTTTTTATTGTGATGATCACAATTTTTGAAGTGGCTGCCCAATGACATCTCTTTTGAACTTCTTGGTCACCCTCTTGATCTCATCTTTGGCTTTATTCTAATTACAACTCTGTGGGTGTCCGGTAGCTTCAGACCCAATAGGTCTGCATTTCATTAACTTGTTAATGGCAGAAGGCCGTTTTATTTTTCAGCCAGAGCCTTGGCCAAGCTTACACTCCCCATCTACCCCACAGCTCGTGAGTTGCAGTAGGAGGTCAACTTTAGGGTGAGAGGGGTAGAAGAGGAGTTTTGTAGTATTTTCTGGTACGTTCTAGGCCAGGTTTAATTGTGAGTGTGGTCTAGGTTATGAGTTCTCCCTTTCCTCTTGTTCTTTAAATGCTTTCTTTTTATTCTACTTGTTGGGAAACCTTATTTAAAAGTGAAAAGCCTTGTTTAGGTGCAGAGTTTAAAGTAAACAGAGTTTCATTGCTTTTGTATGCATGATCCTAGATGAAAGTAAAATATTAGTTTAAATGGCTCAATTATAAAACCAAATAGATTTCCAAAGTAGAAGCCATCAGATCTGCTCTTAAACACACAATGAATATGCTGAGTCAGCTTTCTAAAGTAGGAAATTTCTCTTTTTCCCTATAATTAAAGTTATAGGGGTACCTGGGTGGCTTAGTCCTTAAGCATCTGCCTTCGGCTCAGGTCATGATCCCAGGGTCCTGGGATGGTGCCCTGCATTGGGCTCCCTGCTTAGTGGGGAGCCTGCTTCTCCCTCTTCCACTCCCCCTGCTTGTGTCCCCTCTCTCACTGTGTCTTTCTCTCTCTGTCAAATAAATAAATAAAATCTTTAAAAACAAAATTATTCCTTCAGTAACCATATGGGAGATTGGGTGAACAGCCAGTGGGTATGGCTCTTCCATTTTTGTTAGCCCAGTAGACATTTTTTAGAAAATGTTCTTAGGGCTCTTTGGTCAATGATGATAGAAGGAAGAGAGAAAAATCAAGGCATGTTCTGTGACTACGAATAGGATTGTATTCCCTACTTCAAAAGATTTTTTAACTACTTATGTTTGGAGAAAGGATGAGTAAACTCACTGGGCTTTTAAAATCTGTAGAAAGATTTCTCCTACAGTGTCAATTAAGAAAAAAACAGAAAGGTGGGAACTTCTGATCTTGTCCTGGTACAGAATTCACTAAAACAGAACCTCATTACCCAGAGCGTAACTTCTCCCTTTGTTAGGGTAGAAGTGTGTGTGCTATGGAGTCCTATGGAAGTCAGGCAGGTTCCAACTAGTAATGGAGAAGAGGCATCCAAAACTATGGCATGTTGTAATTTGTTCATCTTGCTCAATCGTAGAATTGGGTGAAAAGCTGAGATATTAATACTTTTTGTGTAATCTGCCAAAAGGAATCACAGACCTTTTCACTATGTGTTAATTTCACTACCTGCGGAAGAGCCTCATAAGTTGTTTGAGTCAGATGTAGATCTCTTGGTGCTCAGGACCACCAAAACAATCCTTCACCAAAAGTAAGGTGAAGGAGACAAGAGAGCGGGGTATCTGATGATTGTGGTAGATCCCGGCATCTGGAGAGGTGAGTAGATTGATGAAAGCTCTAGCACAGGTTCCTGGATCTGCTTCTCGGAGGCTGAATGAAGCAGCGCCTTCATTTGTGAAAGGTCTGGTCATTTGTCGTGGCACCTGCCTGGCTCAGTGGGTTGAGCATTCGACTCTTTGGCACAGATCATGGTCTCAGGGCTGTGGGATCAAGCCCCGAGCTTTCTGGTCATTGGGGAGTCTGCCTGATATTCTCTTTCCCTCTCTATCTGTCCTCCCCCCACTCCTTCTCCTGCACGAGTGTGCTCCTTCTTTCTCTCTCTCGAAAACAAACAAATAAATAAATACATAAATAAGTAAAATCTTAAAAAGAAAGTATGGTCTTTGATAAAAAGAAGTGATTGGATCAGCTGTTGGCCTGGGAAAGACATCGTATGGGCCTTTTCTGGACGCTCAACCCTTTCACACGTGACCTTATGTATTCGTTGCCATCCTGTCTTTGGCAGGCCTGTCAAAAAGAAGTTATTTCGAAAGCCTGTTGCTGATTGTACATTTCATTCCATCATCTGCTCTGTGTATTTCATGTAGCTGCTGGAGGCCTCTGCGATAAGAGTGGAAACTTATGCACTGCCCTTCAGAGAGGTGGGTGATCTATTTTGGACTTGGAGACTGGTGACAAACCTGTCTTCTGTCAGGTCAGGCTCGCAGGGACTTTCTTGTTTTCTGTCCTCTGTTGACAGCCGTGTCTGTGTTCAGAATGGTCATAGGGTAGCTGAAAGATAGCTGTGACATTTAAACACCTAGATAGGAAGGGGTGATGGAATGTATTTTTCTTTGCTATTTTAGTTATCAAGTCCCTGGTAGTCCATAGTGAGAGGTGAAGAGGAGGGACCTCTGGGAGGGTGGGTAGGAAGAGATGCTAGCTTCAGGTTTGGCATGGATAGAAGGACAGGCATTTCTACCATTGGTGAGTTTAGTGCCCAGAAGGGAATGCCTGGAAGGAAAATGGAAAATAAACATAGAAGTTGAGGAGGACTTGGGTGGGGGAAGATAGAGAGGTAGGATGGAAGTAATGAGAAAGGCAGATCTATTTATTTTTTTGCATGCTCATAAAACAAATTACAGCTCTGGCACCGAGATTTGCATTTATATATATAAATATATAATATATATAATATATAATGTGAGACTTTGTTTTAAAAACACAGTGGTGCAGGCTATTGTGGTGACAGAGGTCCTCAGGGCTCAGCTGTACTGAACAGAAATGTACCCGTAGTTCTGGTGGGAACCGTTTTAAATGCAGTTCGAATTCCCAGCATCATGTGTCCACATTTATTAGCCATGGAGCCTTGACAAGTCCTTTACTTTCTTCATCTGCAAAATGGAGTCAGGTCAGCCTGCCTGCCCCACGGGACTGTTGTGAGGGCCCATGTTTCAGTGTTATACTATGTTGTCAGGGCTCTTTAGATATTTTGTAAAACCTGTAGTAGAAACTGGGGTGGGGGGGGGTTGTTTCACATCCAGACCTTACTTCCCTCTATTTATTTATAATAGCTAATGGTTCTTTTCCTCACCACTCCTTTATTGAAGGTCGTGGCTTCCTTTGAGATTCTGATGAAAGTATGGATCTCCTACACACACACACACACACACATACACAGCCCACACAAACTTAGCATAAATGTCGGGGATTCACAGTCTGAAGCCTTGCTATGAGTTGCTGATTTGAAGGTGGTTTTCTTTTATGGAAATTCCAGTTTGATCTGAGAGAACTAGGTTTTTACAAATGCCTGACATTTAGAATTTTCTGCTTCTAGCATTTTTCTAAATCATTTATGTTTTCCAGTGGAAGGAAGCATTATGTGTATCCCAATTTACGCTCATTGTTTTTCTAGTACAGCCCTGATTCAGCTGCAGATAGCGAGATTGTAAACTTGTGTAAAGCAAGACCATGAATTCAACAAAAGGAAAAGCTGCATGAGTCATAGGGTACCAAAAGTAGTAAGATATTAAAAATACATAAATTTAAGGCACTCAAATCATGTTTCCTTTTCCAATCTCCAAAATGTCATAGCTATCCAGAAGGTTCACACTTTTTTAGTGATGAGCCCAATCAGCGCAATTTAGGTCATCCATGGTATATTTATAGCTGAATGATTAAGTTGGATGATACGACAAAACACTTAAATCGTATTTATGGTCATTGATGGTTTTACGCATTATTAGAGAGGAGCATAGTTACACCGAATTAAAGGGAGACATCTGATCCAGACATCAGTTCAGTAATTTCATGGGAAAAAATAAATCTAAATGAGCAAAAATGTTGTGGTATTAACTCCAATGTGATGGTATTAGGAGTTTCCCCAGTTAATTAGTAACACATATTGTAGAACAAATGTTTGAAACAGAAATCTCATGTTTTTATATAACAGAACGAACCCTGTACTAGTAGTTGAGCTGGGAGTCAGCCCTGCCCAGCACATTGCTGTGTGACCTTGGGCAGATTGCTGCACCTCGCTGGGGCTGTGCCTCACAAGGGACTGCATCTCTCCAGGGAGGAATTTCTTGCAGTGCTAACATTTTGTGGCTTAAGTCTAACTATGTGATAGCTGCTTTTGGAAAAAAAAAAGTTCCATCAACACTAACATACTTATAGAAAACTGGCCAAATTGTAAGGGCAGAGAGCTCAGTGAATTTTTACCCTTCTGAAGAGCCTGGGATTAAGAAATAAAATGTCATCAGTATTCTAAAAGGCCCTGCTTGTTGTCTCTAGTTCTTGAGGGCTATTCCTAAATGGAAAGAGAGAGGGAAAGAGAAAGAATGAAAAATAGAGAGAGAGAGAGGAAAAGGGAGAGAGAAAGAGAGGGAAGGAGGGAGAGAGAGAGAAAAGAAGGGGAAAGAAAGAGGGAGGGAGAGAAGAAGGAGAAAGAGGAGGGGGGGAAAGAGAGGGAGGAAGGGAAAGAGAATGAGAGAGAGGGGAGAGAGAATGAAGGAGAGGAGAGAGAGAAGGTGAGAAGAGGAGGAAGAGAAAGAGGGAGAGGGAAGAGGGGAGAGAGAGGCAGGCAGGGATGGAGAATGAGGAGGGAAGAGGGAAAGAGAGAGGGAGAGAGAGAGGCAGAAGGCAAGGGAGAGATGGGAGAGAGAACCAAGGTACTAGTTTTTAGAAATTTGGAAGTCTAACAGTAAAAATCAAAAGCTTTATTCATTGAGAATCTTATTAATCCAGTCCATCTACCCACTATTTTAAAATTGAATTCAGAAAATCGAAAGTTTTTAGCAAAAATTTGCCAAGGAAATCTTACCTGGAAGGACAGGCAGCTGTTTGTAGCCTTTACTTATCCTACATTACATGGCCATTAGGTGTCTGCTGGATGGGAAGGCGCAGACTGGCCCCATTAGGGGCGTAATGTACAACACAGGTGTCACGCAGGTAACACCTTTGAAGGTGTCACTGTCAGCCTGACACCAGGTTGACTTCTTTGAAGTCAAATAGATGCTAAATTCCAAGACAAATCTGGCCGCAAGGATGTTGGATGAGGGACTATGGATTTAAGCTACAGCAGGATTGTTTATAGGAGTGGACATTGGGGCACCTGGGTGGCTCATTCGTTAAGTCTCTGCCTTTGGCTCAGGTCATGATCCCAGGGTCCTGGGATCGAGCCCTGCATCAGGCTCCGTGCTCCGTAGGAAGCCTGCATCTCCCTCTCTCACTCCCCCTGCTTGTATTCCCTCTCTTGTTGTCTCTCTGTCAAATAAATAAATAAATAAATAAATAAATAAATAAATAAATAAATCTTTTTTAAAAAAAGAGTGAACACTTCACCTAGGTTGAATAAAAATAAAAAGTTGGGGCGCCTGGGTGGCTCAGAGGGTTAAGCCTCTGCTTTCAGCTCAGGTCCTGATCCCAGGGTCCTGGGATCGAGCCCCATGTCGGGCTCTCTGCTCAGCAGGGAGCCTGCTTCCAGCCTCTTTCTCTGCCTGCCTCTCTGCCTATTTGTGATCTCTCTCTCTCTGTCAAATAAATAAATAAAATCTTTAAAACTGTTAAAAAAATAAATAAAAATAAATAAAAGTAAATACAAATTTATTAAATAAATAAAAAATAAATAAAAATAAATAATAAAAATAAATATAAAAATAAAATAAATAAATAAAAAATATAATGAATAAATAAATAAATATAAAAATAAAATTAAAAAATAAAAATAAATAAAAATTTATTAAAAAATAAATAAAATAAATAAAAAAATAAAATAAATAAAAATTAAAAGTTGCAAGAAACAGTACAGCATTTTCCTACAGCCTCCACCCAGCTTCCTTTAAAGTTAGTAACTTATACATGAACATTTGTCAAAACTAAGAAATTAGTGTTGGTATGATACCATTGGCTAAATGATAGACAATGTTCACATTTACCCGGTTTTCTCATTAATGTCCTTTTTCTGTTCTGGGATCCCCATGTGACACTCAGTTGTCATGTCCCTTTTAGGTTCACAGCTTCTCGGCCTTATTTTTCATAAACTTGCCAGTTTTGAAATACTGGACAGGCATTTTATAGAATGTCTTTTAAGCATTTGCTTGCTTGCTTAAATTTTTTGTAAGCATTTTAAAATTAAACCTTATTGAAATGACTGTAGATTCACATGCAGAAGTATGAGGTAATAGAGAGAGGTCCTGTGTACCCTTTATCCACTTCCTCCCAAGAGCGACCTCTTGACACAATCAAGATAGCAAACATCCCCATCACCAGGAGAGTCTGTCGTCCAGCCCAACTCTTACACTGTGCATGTTGCTGAGGTCTCCAGAGATCAGGCTCTGCTTCAGGGAGGGCAGGGATGAGCAGCAGAGGCAAATCTGTCCTCATGGAGCTTAGCGTCCCGGAGATAGGCAGGGACCAAAAAATGCGTGCACAGAGAATACAGTGTCAGCTAAGAAGTGGTTGAAGGGCCATATGCACCCCAATGTTCATCGCAGCAATGGCCACAATCGCCAAACTGTGGAAAGAGCCAAGATGCCCATCAACAGATGAATGGATAAAGAAGATGTGGTACGTATATACAATGGAGTACTATGCCTCCGTCAGAAAGGATGAATACCCAACTTTTGTAGCAACATGGACTGGATTGGAAGAGATTATGCTGAGTGAAATAAGCCAAGAAGAGAAAGTCAAGTATCGCATGGTCTCACTTACTTGCGGTGCATGAGGGGCAAACTGGAGGACAGTGGCAGAAGGAAAGCAAATGGGAACTAG